>JAODOY010001364.1:0-12911 GCA_025399855.1 Forbesichthys papilliferus
AGCAACCTGGGCTTCCATAACACCTCAGCAGTGCCACAGGCTGATCCACTCCATGCCACGTCTGCATAGATGCAGTATTTCATGAAAAAGGAGCCCCAACCAAGTACTGAGTGCTTGTACACAAACATACTTTTTAGAAGGCCGACATGTCTGTTTTAAAATCATTTCTGTTTTTTTCACTGGTCATATCATATTCTAATTTTCTGAGATACTAATTTGGGGGTTTTTCATTAAATGTAAATCTTAATCATTAAGATTAAAACAAATACAGGAAATTTCACTTTGTGTGTAATTAATCCACGATATACTTACTGTACATTGTTGTCAATTGAATTATTGAAATTTCTTACATTTTCCAGAATTTCAAATGTATTGAGATTCACCCGTCAGTTTTGGAGCTTTGGAGGTAACATAATGGTCAAGCTTACATCTAACTATTTTAATCCTGTCCTAATGTGATGTCTACTGATTGCTTTTCTGAAGCTTTCACTTACATTTACTGTTGATGCCACAAAACACATGAAACCCAAATGATCAATATATATTTAATAGCTGTGCTAATAATTACATGAATACTGTATATTAGTCGAAGATCTTAATATAATGTCTGAAATCATGTTACTCTCTTAACAGAATGGCAGAAAAATGTTGGTGAAACATATAGGCATCCGACAAAATATATATTGAGGTCACAATGGAGGTGACTGCAGGAACATCATCTCATATAGGAAGGCAGAGATACAGAACACAGAGAGGCAGATAGCAGTTAGTCAGTGGGGAAATCACTCACGACTGCAGAGAGGATGAGTCTATATAGGCAGGGAGAGAGCTGTGAAATGTCAACTCAACAGACACACACTCACCCACACAGACACACACAAACACACATACACAAGGCAGAGAGAGTGGGAATATGGAGGCAAGGAGAACTCTCTCTCTCTCTCTCTCTCTCTCTCTCTCTCTCTCTGTGTACCTGCTAGTTCAACTCTTGGTACGCAAACACGGCTATGATTGGAATGACAAATTTGACAATGTTAAAAGGCAAAATACTGTATTCAGGATTCAGTGTTTCATAATGAGGTACTCTCTCTCTCACACACACACATACAGTACACATTACATTGCAATATGAGACAGTGTTTCCCTTGACACACACACACACACACACACACACACACACACACACACACACACACACACAATTGCATAACTACAAAGGGTGTTTCTCACACTATCTCACACTATCTCCCCATCTCTCTCTCATCACACATGCTATATCTCACACTTGATCACACACACAGTACACCCTCAAGTTATTAATGCAGTCAGTCTCTCTCTCTCTCTCTCTCTCTCTCTCTCTCTCTCTCTCTCTCTCTCTCACACACACACACACACACCTACACAAACACACAGTGACTCACACAATTCTATTGAGAAACCAGGCTTTTGGAGGGTCTTGCCTGGGTGACCGTGTGTGTACGTGTGTGAGTCAGGGGTCAGAGGTTATAGCCATGTCTGGTCCATATGGGGCAACATGTTAACATAAAATATTCATGACATGGATGTGTCTTGTTAACTACTGAAGACATGAGAAGGAGACATATGCACGCACGTACGTGAACACACACACACACACACCCTGCAGATTCATGGGTAACCCCCACGAACGGTATTGGATGTGAGCCTTGAGTAAAATGGCAGCCAAGAAACACACACACACACACACAGGCACACACACGCACACACACACACACACACACACACACACAGAAAGCGAGAGAAATGGCAGCTCCAAGCTGAAAATGACAATGCCAAGAGCGACCAATTACCGACGGATCTGACTACTATTATTCATGCCTCTGTCAAGAAGCACTGTCACGCCAACCCCTTCCACTGCACGCACGCACGCACACACGCACATGCGCATGCAGACACACACACAGTATAGTCACAGTCATATATGCAAGTCACATACAGCATCATTCGCATCATTTATTTACATTTTTCCCAAACACACACACACACACACACACACAGACAAAATATTTACGCCTACCCCAGCACTTTGGACCAGGTGGGGGGCTGCGTTACCAACCCAAGGGGTGTGGGGTACTGCGCTGGCACTCACAAGAGCTTACACACCGGAGAAAATCCCAAAGCTGCAATGCAAATGCTGGGATGAAAGAACATGGAGGAATTCCCACGTTCCCAATTGCACAGAGCCAACAGTATGCCTTATACTGCTTTATGGGAGGGAGAGGGGGCATTTAGAAGTGTGTGTGTACCTAGGTGAAATGTATTCATATTTGATTAAGACATTCTGGTATGCAGGCAATTGTGTGAAATGTTTTGAGTTACACCGTGCAGGATTACAATTGTATATGACAGGACCCAATTTGTTTGTTACTATTTAGTTTAGTAAATGATCATGTATTTATGAATGTTCATATCATGAAAATGTAGTACATACTGTATAGCATAGTAGGCCTACTTAAACTATTTTGCTATGCAGATCACTTGTCGGTATATGTGAGGATATACAGTAGCTCCATTTATTACACAGTATAGCTGCATATAAATACTGTATGTATCTAGTGGAATATTATCTTTGGAAGTCAAAATACTTACATATACTGTACATATTTTATACAATAAGAGCAAAAAACATTGTAATTGCAGCCAATCAGGACGCCTGAGGTGAACGCCTGTTCCACAAAAAGATATGAACATATGGAGTGTTTGAAAAAATAGGTCAAAGACCACAGAATAAAACAGACTTAATGGTCGGAGCTGTCATCTGAGACGTGCACACAAAGATGCACACACACACACACACACACACACACACACACACACACACACACACACACACACACACAGCCTCTCCAATGCACACATACTTCCCAGTCTCATTTGTGCTACTCGCCTCTGTCCCTCGCACACACACACACACACACACACAGCTCCCTCTGTGTATTACCTGACTTTGCCAGGTGGGAGAGACTCCATTACCAAGTTGAACTTTGACACCTGCCGACTGCCGGGCCAGAGACGCGTGTGTGTGTGTGTGTGTGTGTGTGTGTGTGTGTGCGCATGTGTGCGTGCGCACGATGCAGCTGAAATGGGGCCAGGCTCAATGACTCAAATTGTAGCTGCAACCTTGAGGAGCTCAGGTGGTCCACTCTCCCTCTCTTTTTAAAATATAAAAAGAGAGGGCGGGAGAGAGGGAGGGAGAGAGAGAGAGAAAGCTGGGACATGGGTAATAATGAAGAGAGAGAGAGAGAGAGAGAGAGAGAGAGAGAGAGAGAGAGAGGGAGGGGGGAGACAGTAAGAGAGGGAGGGGGAGACTGAGAGAGAGGGAGGGGGACACAGAGAGAGAGAAAGGTCAATGCGTGTTCTTACACTGATTTCAGTTGTTTTTGAAAGATCTAGTCAAACACTCTGCATGGCACTGCCACTGATTGGAGCCGGTGATGTGTGTGTGTGTGTGTGTGTGTGTGTGCGGTAATGTGTCTTTTCCTCCTGTGGACAAAGACAAGTCGGCCTTGCAATTGCTTTCTTGATGCAATCACGGCTTTACTCAGTGTTTCGCCTGTCAACTGTGTGTGTGTGTGTGCATGTGCATGTGTGCGTGTTGATGTTGCAATGCTGCGTGCATGCTACTAATCTATGGGGTTGTGTATTTGATTTTGCGTGTGTGTGTGGTTGTGTGTGTTAGTGTGTTTGTGTTTGTGTGCGTGTGTGTGTTTGTGTGTGTGCATGTGTAGTAAGCAGCTGGCTGTTGTGTTGCTAGCACTGATTAGCAATCAGGTGGTATTGTGTCTGGAGTCTAGAGTGTGTATGGGGCTGAGGACCCAAATAGGGTTCTCTGCACGTTGGCCTATGGGGACTACAGACCTCATCAAAGCCTCAATCCAGACTTTGTTCGGTTTCCTGCATTCCAGGTGGATTTAAACAAAACATCGAAAATTCGTTCTCTTTAAAGCTCTTTCCAGTTCATTGTAACTTATCGCCAGTATTGAAGTATCAGTTATCATGAGCTAAACGTATTTACATGTAGTTCTCATTTAGTTCGGTCTGGCCTTGCTGGAGGACCAAACCTTAGTATAGGACGTTAAACGATTGACTCTATTAAAGTTATTTTAACATACACTGACCTACTGTACAGTACACACCTGTAATAATCTCTTATAATATTGTGTTGTAAGAATCATTACATGTCATGTAATGCTATTTCAATCAGACAGACATTGTAACAGCAATGCCACATTGATTTGATTCATTTATGTTACTGTATTGATAACACTTTATTCAAAGCTTAATAATGCCTTTAAATAAAGTATAACGTTTAGTAAAACAATAAAGCAAAGCAAAGTCTTCCGTTTGTGCGTTGGGAGCCTTTGTTGCGATTGTGTTTTCGGTTCATTATTTTGCCATCTTTCAACATTAGAACATATGGTCGTTCTGATGAATACAACCCATTGTTAGAGATATTATTTGTCACTGTAGCTCACTCATGGTGATGGATGGGAGTGTGAATGTGATTTATGGGTATATTATTGATGCTGTGGTTGTGTGTGTGTGTGTGTGTGTGTGTGTGTGTGTGTGTGTGTGTGTGTGTGTGTGTGTGTGTCTGTCTGTGTGCACGTGTTACATTTACTTCAAGTGTGGCTTTCAGAAGTGATATTCAGTGAACCACAAAACATTAAAAATTGCAAAACGTAGTAGCATTTTCTACTATAATCATTTTGTGTAGCACTTAGCTAGCTAATCGTAATGACGAAATGAGTGAAGTGAAAAATGTATAGTATGGTGTCACAAAAAAATAAAAAATCTAAAAAGTGTTATTCTCACCATTGATTACCATACATATGTTTTCCAAACTATGGTCCCATAACACGGAAGTGACTTAAACTCACTATTGACCACATATCGTTTGTACTATAAACGATACGAAACATTTTGATCCCCCTCTTACTTCCATGGTTAATGTACTATTTGTAGTGTATTGGTGAGTGTTGGAGGGATGGGGTTTCTGTTAACCACCAGTCAGCTGGGGGTAAACACTTCATTAACGCAAAGCCACTAATTTATCAATAGTCTGCTTCCCTGTAGGAGCAGGCATCTCTTCTCACATGACTGGGCACATAGGTTTCGATCTCTCTCTCTCTCTTTTTCTCTGTCTCTCTCTCACACACACACACACACACACACACATATATATATATACTGTACACACACACACACAGCCTGTGAATGGCTATGTCTAACCTGGTGTGTCTGGACATGGCTGTAGGTGAATTTGAATATGTTATAATGTGTAAGGAATCTTAAAATAAAGGGATTAGTGTTAGAACATGACTTAGGAAATGTGATGCAGTCACTCTGGATTACACAAAAGCTCATCAAATAAAATGCTAACATAATGATCTATCGTCTAAAAACAACACGACAGACATCTCAAAGATACAGAAAACTCAAAGAAAAAGTCCCCAAAGACATTGTTTTATCTCTTTCCATAATTGATTATTCACTAAGACTGCATGTCATGGTCTGTCATCACTTGGCAGAAATTATTTTGTGATAATTAAATCCAGCATTGTAAAAATCTATAAATAAAGTCACTCAAAACATGAATACATTTAATATACAATAGTTGTCACCAGAATAGAAGAAAGTCAAATATAGACAAGAAATCTGCTTTTTCATATTATGTCCAGCATGCTGACATAGTTCCCTGAGGTCTCAATGTAATGTCTGTGACATGCTTATTAACAATACTACAGGAACACGTACAGCATAAACAGCCCTGTTCAGAGGAGCTGGTTTAAGTGTCTGTTCCTTTAAATGCAAATGAGCCACTGCTAATCCCACCCCCTTAAACGAGTCATCATGCTGGTTTGAACCAGACGCCCTTTTTTACATGGGAATTACGCTCTCCCGTTTTGTGTACAAGGTGATCATTGTTGTTCTGACTCTGAGTAGGCAATGGAGGTAGTCAAAGCATCGGAACAATGTGTGTAAAAGGGACAGCTGGCATAGTAGAGCAGGGGTGTGATGTTTTGATGAACCAGAATGTTTCATAAAATAAGGTTGTACTTTAGCAGATGTGATGTTTAGAAAATCACAACTGTGGATGCTACAATAACATTCAATGAGGCCACATGAGGCTTTGGGGGGAAATTATCAACACAACATTGCTAGAAATGGACGGACAAGATTATTTATCACCCTGACATGGACAGTAATGTTCATTCATTATTCAGTGAGTCGTTTCACCACAACCCATAGACACATATACAGTGTACTGTAGGCTATGCCACAAGTTAACTGTCAGTGTCTTATCAACGATCGATGCTGAGGTAACGTCAACACAATTTTCTGCATTTCTAATCCAATGTTACTGAATAATACACAAACGTAAAATTGTTAGTGTTGTGTTGCACTCTTGCTGTGTAAAAGATAACCCACCATATACATTATAATGACTCAAATGTACTGTATACTGTATATGTTTTATCCTTACCGACTAGTATTAAAATCTATAGGTTTCGGGTATTTAAGTAAGTGCTATTTACATGTACAAACACACCCACACACACACACACAGGACACATAATGTGTGTGTGTTTATATATATATACTGTATATAGTATATACTGTATATTTAATTGAGATATTTCTGTTACATTAGTAAAACGTTGTATGCCGTGATGTATGCTGGGAAAATAACTCTTCTGAAGCTGGGCATTGATGGGACAGAAATCATGGTCTAGTAGTGGACTAAGTGCTGGATTCCCAGGTGGAAGGTTGTGGGTTGTGAGCATCCTTGAGCCCAATGCCTAAGCCCTGCCTGCTCCTTGTAGTAATTGTACCCACTGCAAGTCACTTTGGATAAAAGCATCTGATACAGGACCTCATTGTAGTGTAACAATGCTGATGACAACAGAGCAGCTTGAGTGCTTAGCTTGAAAATGCTAGCAAGTCTGATGCTTGAAAGAAAACTAATAGGGCATATTTGCAAAGGTAGTTCAACAAGCAGTGGGCAGACATACTCACATAGGGGAAGTATATGAGCTTGCCTGGCAAAATTAATGAAGGTAATATGGACTGGACACGATCCATTTGGGGATTTTTTCCTGTCTTTTCATCCTAATAGGTGTAGATTTTGAAAAAACTAATTTGCAACCTACAACTGTCTGTATCGCTTCATCTGCTTGCTTCATCTAAAGGCCCGATATACTTGCTTTAATGTAATGTGTACATGTAAGTGGCTGCGTTGCAAAATACATTGTTCACATACAGTATATGCCTGTGTACCTTGCGTGTACTTGGAGGATTTAAAATGTATCTAGTAAGGGGCAGATCAGGGCCGAATCATCCCTGGCCGACTACCTCCAAATTTCCACAACAACCACAACAACCAACATGTCAAAATGTGGAGTGGCATGGATACATCATATGTTGGAAATTACGGACTAGCTCTACTAACTTCTCTTTGAAACATCCCGCCATTGTTGTTGTTTTTTGTTCAGAGACTGCTGTTGATCTGCCTGTACGATTCTGATATACTGCCCCTGTGTTCATGTGCTGTATTGCGTCATGCATACACGTATCGCTAATTTAATTTGAGCTGAGGACGCGCACAAAATAAGCTCCAAAGGAACGCAGGATACATGCCTGATACGCATGGACGGTAGCCATCTTGCGTATGTGTGTGCGTAGTTAAAAGCAATTATATTGCGGGCTTAACTATAGTTCTACCTCTGCAATCATTGCTCTTAGCCACTGGTAGCTGATTGGTCCAGCATCCAGTGGCTGAGCAAAAATGTAGCTGATAGCAATATTTGGGCGGAGCCAGACTTCAGGCTATTGAAACATTGAAAAAGTAAGTTTTTCATGTTCCATATTAAAGTCATATATTTCAACACTGTGCAGATTTAGCTTTTGCCAGACCTATAATTGTTTGCTTTTGCCTACAGAAGAAAATTGTAGATGCTTTTCCAAGGTGTGTGATAATAATAACAATAATATTAATGATAATAATTACACTTTTGAAAGTACTAATAGCTGTGGCGGACCCACAACAACTACTTGAATGATGCAAAGGCAAACATAATGATTCACTCTATTCCTAATGAAACCCTTCCCATTTGCTGTTCTGATAAGAATGTTGTGGCCAGATATGACATTTGCAGGATGATTCATATCAAGTGTCTCATAGTGAGGCATGTCACAGCACAAGAGCAGATGTTGGTCCAATAAGAGGATCTGAATGAACTAAACATACATATGCATTAACATAATCTATATAAAACACATGTGCTGCCCACAAGGATCTACACTTATAACCTGGAAGCGATAACTTCTACTGTAGTACATGTCTCTTAAATACAAACAAAGAAACTAGCCCTTGAATCTCCTTGGTGTGATGATGATGCAATATCACTCATAGTGATTTCCCTAATGGGTAATACAGCAAATTATGTTATAATGTACTGCATATAAGAGTTGCCCATATAAACACTATTTTGCACCTTTCACAATCCAACATGACTCATTTACCTCCTTGCGATTGGGCAAAACCAGGGTGAATGGCATCATTGATTGGGTGGGAAGATGGATGGCAGGCAGACAGCCATTAAAGCTGACCCGCCCCTCCCTGTGGACCATGTCAGAGTCAGAGCTCCCAGTAAATCAGTCTTTTGAAGGCAGCATAGATCACAGCAAATACCACCGCATCAACAAGTACACACAATAACTACCCGAGAAGACAGAGACCGATTTTGTTAAACATGATATTATATTGTGGCTTTATATGTATTTGTTTTCGATTATGTAGACTTTGTATATTGTGCAAATGAAAGAGTTATAGGAAAATAGTGAAGTAAATAATATAATGTTGGCATGAAAGTAGATCTGATTCAGAGAGAGGGGAAAAGATGCCAAACAAAGAACATACAGTATGGTGCCTTCACGTGTTATCAATATTATGGTAAATATGAGTTCTGACTTGTTGAGATGCACATGAACAGCCCCACAAGTTGGAAATGAGAAGATCATATTAATAACAGATTTCCTCAGCTTGGACTCTGTGACTGTGACTTATGTGAAAGTGGCATGCAAAACAATACACTAAAAATGTAAATGTCACATTAATAACTGCTGGTTAAGAAGTGTAACTGATGATCAATCAACAATAATCAAAATATGTTTTTATGTTAAATATTTTTTATTTCAAAGTCATATTTACAGAAACAAACTGCAGTAAATTCTTGCTTTTGCTTTTGTCTCAGGGCGTTGGCATTTATGATGCTAAGCTAACATAGCAAAAAAGCTAAATGCATCAGATCGCTACTCACAAAACACAATCACATTAGAATACATGTGCCATTTTTACATGCATCATATTGCAAAAGCCTCACAGAATGGAAAAGGAATATTTAGTGGTCGCAGTGGGAGGGGGGTGTGGGGGTTAACGTTAACCAGAGTGGGTTTCCACTGTTCTAAGCAGGCAATAAAACAAACTGGCTGTTAGTGGGTGGGGGAGTCCCGTCAATTCATCTTGTTTATGGAGCGATGAGAGAGCGCTCAGCTTTTATTCCTGCCTCTCCACTACAACTGATACAATACTGGACTGGAATTAACAAGCTGCAGTCTCACACAGCAGAAAGGTTTAACATCGCTTGTTGACTGTTGACTTCATATTTACATAAATTGGTATTCCATCATATCTAATTGGTGCTAATATAGTGGCTACATATTACGCATAAATAAATAGGGAACATATTCCACTTCCAATTTTGTGTTTGTGTAAAAAAACAAATAATATTAATAATAATAAGTCCAAGTTATGTTTTATAATATTAGGAGTAAAACATAAGTTAAATACTTGGCTAGTTGTTAATATGATAAACTCAGACCTGTATTTTTCTTAAACGATTGTATTTTTTGGCTTTTCGGGGGATGGCTTCTAAATGCCTACATTTGGTTTTGTATTAATTTGTAATTGCAGGTGCATCTCAATAAATTTGAATATTGTGAAAAAGTTAAGTAATTTCAATAATTTAATTGACAAAGTGACACTCATATATATCGTGAATTACACACAGAGTGAAATATTTCAAGCCTGTATATTTTTTAAATATTGATGATTATGGCTTACAGCTCATGAAAACCCCATATTCAGTGTCTCAGAAAATTTGAATATTACATAAAACCAGTTAAAAAAAGGGAACCACTTTATAATAAGACTGACCTTATAAAAGGGTTATAAATTGTTTAAAATTATGTATTAAGTATGTTATGAACAATTTATAAATCATGAATAAACTGTTATAACACATTAGGTGAATAAGGACATAGTGAACCCACATTTGTAGCTGTACTGCTAAGGCTCAGATGGGGCAAATAGCTTACTATGTCTTCTCCATTAGCTAACATCCATAGCTAGCATCTGTTGTTCACTGAGTTGATTCCCCCATCCATATTACTGTATCTTAACATCTCATATTTATGACAATTTTTTATTAGCTACAAACATTTATAACTGTTTAAAGGGAGCCTCATTGTAAAGTGTGAAACACATCAGTTTACTAATGCCTTACTATGTATATACTTGGCAAACGGGAGCCTTATTATAAGTGTAAAATGCAATTCCATTTACTAATGAGTTATTATTATGTATAACTAGCTAAGTGGAGCTTTATATAGCGTAACAGTGACTTTTTTTGGGGCTCTGGTGCCGAAAGGGCTCTGATTCTCCGGCCAATCTCCCGCTCCAATGTCCCCTCCCTCACGAATAAGACCCCAAGGTACTTGAACTCCTTCACTTATGGTAAGGACCCAATCACTACCCGGAGTAGGCACTGCATCGGTTACCTGCTGAGAACCATAGATTTAGCGGTGCTAATCCTCATCCCAGCCACTTCACACTCAGCTGCAAACCGATTTAGTGAGAGCTAGAGGTCGTGACCAATGATGCCATCAGGGCCACATCATCTGCGAAAAGCAGTAATGAGATCCCCAGGCCATCGATCAGCAACCGCTCTCCACCACGACTATGCCTTGATATAATGTCCATGAATATCACAGAATTGTTGACAAAACGCAGCCCTGGCGGAGACCAACCCCAACCTGAAACAATCCGATTTACTGTCGAGAATCCTTACACAGCCCTCGCTTTTGACATACAGGGATTGGATTGCCCTTAAAAGGGATCCCCTCCTCCCATACTCCCGCAGCACCTCCCATAGTATCTCCCGGGGGACCCAGTCAAATGCCTTCTCCAGATCCACAAAACACATGAAGACCAGAAGGTAGTTCTTCCAGGCCCCCTCCAGGATCCTTGCGAGAGTAAACAGCTGGTCCGTTGTTAAACAACCAGTAAGGAAACCGCATTGTTGTTTTTCAATCTGAGGTTTGACAATCGGCCGAACCTCCTTTCCAGCACCTTGGAGTAGACTTTACCAGGGAGGCTGAGTAGTGTGATACCCTTGTAATTGGCACACACTCTCTGATCCCCCTTTTTTAAGAGGGGAACCACCACCCCAGTCTGCCACTCCTTGGGCACTGTCCCAGACTTCCATGCAATGTTAAAGAGGCATGTCATCCAAGACATCCCCTCCACACCCCAGAACTTTCAGCATTTAATGGACTAAAATGTTATGTTACCGTCATAAAGAAGTTGATCAAATTAGTATTTGAAGTATTCGGCCTTCCTGGAGACCCTGAATGGAGTCCTGTATGGGGCTCCAGTAGGGGACTCCAACACGCATGTGGGAAATGATGGAGACACTTGAAGATGTATGATTGGGAGGAACGGCCTCCCTGATCTAAACCCAAGTGTCATAGATTTTCTATAAAAAACACCATCTGCCACCTCAGGAGGGGGAAACGGGGAACCATCCAAACCTGAGGAGGTAATTGGGTGGTGGAAGCAACACTTTGAGGAGCTCCTTAATCCAACTAACACTGGTTGATGGAGGATTAACGTAAATTACCCTGGTGGAGGTTACTGAGGTAGTCAAACATCTCTGCAGTGGCAAAGCCCCGGATGGATGAAATCCGTCAAAAAATATCAATAGTAAAAATAAAACATACTGTACCTTGAGAGTTCTCCAACAAAGTTCGAGGAAAAATGTCCATATAAAGTAGGCTATCATTAGACTAGCAAAACAAAATGCTCTACGGGTCTTATGTCCATGAATAAAAGGTCCATCAGTGAAAGAATAAAATTACAATTACATCGACGGCAGCAATGTCCCAGAAACAAGTGGTTTATATGCATTATATACAGTTATAACAGAGCTGCGCCGATATACGGCGCAGCCTCGCCCCTTTGTTTGACTCACCAGTGTGCGCCAGGCCGGCGGACACTAGACACTGGCAGACAGACCCAGTGTTTACATCCTAGCCCCACTATCAGCATGTGGTCTGTTGTTTAGCACTCACCTCCCCCAGCGTCGTTACAACAGTACCATATGTGTGAATGGTAAATGTTTATTCTACACATTTGGAAAGCAATGTTTAGGTCAATCCTGATGTTTCCAAATAATTATTCCCAGTCTTCCTCTCAGTAAGGAAAACAAATATTACTGTATCAGTGGTATTGTTCAGAGCTGAGATTTAACATAATAGCTTATCAAATAGCGAGCCCGCATGAAAACAGTTAAAACTTTTTTATAACCATATAATAATTATATAATGTTTACAACCTAATTAAAAACCTAATTGATAATTATTTATAAATGCTTTATAAGGGTAGTCTTATTGTAAAGTGGTATTTAAGGTATATAAGGAATGTTAATACAGACATGTTGGCCTTCTGAAAAGTCTATGCAGACGTGGCATGGAGTGGATCAGCCTGTGGCACTGCTGAGGTGTTATGGAAGCCCAGGTTGCTTTGATAG
>JAODOY010001365.1:0-12910 GCA_025399855.1 Forbesichthys papilliferus
AACATCGCCATCGACACGCTATCCTTTACCAAGGCAGCAACTTCCCCCAATGACATCACCATTCTGGGGCCGCATCAACCACACAGCCTGCTGGATCGTGACAGCATCACCCATCCACCACACTCAGAGAAAAAGAAAGTGAAACGAGGGCCAGAAACACACAAAGACGACACAGAGGAGCGTAATGTATAGACATTTTGGTCACTAAACAGAGGGGAACATTCATTGTTGCTAACTAAATGTCTTACTGTAGAAATAGGTTTTTAGTTTGATTTTGAAGGTAGAAACAGTACTAGCACCTCTAACAACAGCTGGTAGGGAGTTCCTCAATAGTGAAGAAGGAGACGACCTCTTCTGAGTTAATTCTGCAACAGTGTCAAACAGGAATCTTGAATTATTTGCATTAGTCCTAATTAACATTGAGTAATAAGAAGTTTGTGCTGTCGAAAGGGCTTGTTTGTAATTTAATAAACTATCATTCCACGCTTTATAGAAAACATTGAGTTTTGTTGAACGCCATTTTCGCTCTAGTTTTCTATTTGTTTGCTTAAACAAGCGCAACTCAGCTGTAAACCATGGGGTTGGCTTCCTAATTCGCGTTGCTTATTTTAATGGAGAAACCGAGTCTAGAATATTACAAAGAGTTTTATTGAAATTATTTGTTAGAATATCAACTGGATCCGCAAAGTCTTTGAAGGGTTCGGTGACCGTTTGCAATTTATCACTAAGCGCTGAAATAGTAGAACTGTCGATATGTCGCCTATAATATAATTTGTTATCCTTCTGCACGCATTTGAATGAAAATTAGAATTGAATTAGATAATGGTCAGACAATGATGAGGTATATGGCAATATTTCCACATTACAGACGTCTATGCCTTTGACTAACACAAGGTCAATAGTATTACCATTTGTATGCGTTGATTCATGTATTTTTTGCGAAAAACTAAAACACTGGCGGCATCCAGCGGCTGGAACGACCCAGCCCTCCGTACCGCCTTCGGACAAGGGCTGCGAGTGGAGGTACGGATGGAGCTGGCGTATGTTTCGGGGGATCTGGCGCTGGATGCGTACATTGCCAGAGCGATCGCGATAGACGGGCAGCTCTGCGAGCGTGACCGACTAGGTCGGCGTACCCCGCTTCTCCCCCATGGTTCGAGCACCAAACCGAAACCCATGGAGCTGGGAGGCGTGAGGCTCTCCACGGAGGAACGGGAACGCCGGAGTCATGCACTGTGGCGAGGGGGGGCACCTCCGCAAGGACTGCCCACACACCAAGCCACGTGCTGCCAAGGGAGTGAGTACTGTGCGGACCCAACCGAGAACGTTGAGGGCGCTCAAGAACCATCACATAGGCAACCCTTTCTGTTGCTTGGTTGTCGTTTCCAGAAGTACTCACTCCCATGTAACATCAGCCTTGATCGACTCCGGTGCCGCGGGGAGCTTCATTGACCAGGCACTGGTGTCCACACTGCAGTTGCGCATGCAGTTTGAGGTCCCCGATTTCCATCAGGGCGCTAGACAGCCGGCCCGTTGGCAACGGCAATATCACCCACGCCACCAGGCCGCTTTCCCTGACTATGAACAGTTGCCACCGAGAGAGACTGGAGCTCCTGGTGCTGTCATCGTCCCTCCATCCGATCATCCTGGGTCTCCCCTGGCTTTAACGGCGTGACCCACAGATCTCTACTACGTAGCCGAGGCGCTGGAGCAGGGACTGATCCGCCACTCCACCTCTCCAGAGTCCTCAAGCTTTTTCTTCGTCGGGAAGAAGGACGGGGGGCTCCGACCATGTATCGACTTCAGGGGACTGAACTCCATCACCACCAAGTACAGGTACCCCATGCCCCTCGTCCCGTCAGCCATCGAGCAGCTAAGAGGGGCGAGGCACTTCACCAAGCTGGACCTCCGGAGTGCCTACAACCTCATCCGAGTCCGGGAGGGAGACGAATGGAAGACAGCCTTCAGCACCATGTCGGGCCACTATGAGCCCTTTGGACTGGCTAACGCCCCAGCCGTCTTCCAGTCGTTCATGGACGAGGTGTTCCGAGACATGTTGGGGAGGTACGTAATGGTCTACATCGATGACATCCTGATCTACTCCCCAATGGTCTCGGAGCACATGGCCCACGTGCGTGCTATGCTCCAACGTCTGCGGCAGCACAGGCTCTTCGTCAAGGGGAGAAGAGCCTGTTCCACCAAGCCGCCGTTTCCTTTCTGGGCTACTGAATCACTCCGGAGGGTGCAAGCATGGAGGAGCTAAAGGTGAAGGCTGTCCAGTCATGGCCAGTCCCCCAGACCATCAAGGAGCTGAAGCGATTCCAGGGCTTTGCCAACTTTTACCGCCGGTTCATCCAGAACTACAGCACCGTGGCAGCCCCCCTCACGTCGTTGCTGCAAGGCAAGCCTCCGCGCCTCCGCTGGACCTTGGAGGCCGAAGGAGCATTCAGGGACCTCAATAGATGTTTCACCACCGCTCCTCTCCTCGTCTACCCGAACCCCCTGAAGCCCTTCGTGGTAGAGGTCGACACCTCCGAAGTCAAGGTGGGGGCGGTCCTCTCCTAGCACCGTGGCAGCCCACCACTGCTACACCCATGTGCCTTCTTCTCGCGGAAGCTGTCGGCTGCGGAGAGGAACTACGACGTGGGGGACCGAAAGCTACTGGCGGTTAAGTTGGCCCTGGAGGAGTAGAGACACTGGCTGAAGGGCGCCCGTGAGCCGTTCACCGTGCTCACGGACCACCGGAACCTAGAGTACATCCGTGCGGCCAGGCACCTGAACCCTCGCCAGGCCCCGTGGATGGACTTCTTCGCCCGATTCCAGTTCACCCTCACGTACCGACCCGGCTCCAAGAACAACGAGGTGGACGCACTCTCACGCCAGCATGAGGGGGACCTCGTCCCTTCAGTCGTCGCCTCCGTGATCCCACCGTCCTGCCTGGTGGGTCCTGTCGACTGGGACGTCGATGCGGAGATCCGGAGGGCGATCCGACGGGACCCGCCGCCAGCGAACTGCCCACCGGAGAGGACCTATGTCCCCCAGAGAGTGCGGAGCCGGTTGGTGACCTGGGCTCACCAGACACCAGCCACTGGACATCCGGGGGTGGACCGGACAGCGGAGATACTTCGGGCGAAGTACTGGTGGCCTGGGATGGGAAGGACTGTGCGCGAACACGTGCGGTCGTGCCGCACATGCGCACTGTCACGCCGGCGTCCTGCGGCGGGGCCGCGCCCTCCGGTCTGGCGCCGTCCCCGGATTACTGACAGCCGATCTGCAACAGGTGGCAATCACGGCCTCCCACACCTGTCCCTCGCCCCGTGATTGCTCCCGTCCTTATATACCATGCATTTGTGTTCTCCCATTGCAGGTTATTGTTTGTGTAATGCCAAGTTGTGTTTCGTGTATCTTTGTTATTATCTGTGTATCTATTTTCAGTTACGTACCTTCGTGCTTACACCAGTTTGTTACATCTCCCATGATTAATATATTATCATTGAATGTTACAATATCAGAGAAATATTCAGTAAATTCATCCAAAAATTCTGAGTATGGTCCAAGGGGGTGGTATACAATGGCTAGATAAATAGGCTCAGAGCTTGTTGATCGCATTACAAGTAACTCAAATGATTTCATGTTATTCAGTTTGGGATTTAGATTAATGTTAGAGTTATAAATCAGCGCAAACCCACCACCTTTTTTGGATGAACGAGCAACATGGGAGCTAATATAACTTGGTAGTGATGCATCATTTAACGGTAGGAATTCATTCTATTTCAACCAGGTTTCGCAGAGGCCTAACATATCTAAGCTGTGTTCTTTAATTAGGTAACTTAATAGCAATGCTTTAGATGATAGTGATCTAATATTAATGAGGCCAACCCTCAGAATACTTATTTCACTCTGTAATAGCGCCATCTACTTCACTCCCCTTCATGTCTTCCTGAGTTTTAATTTGAATTAAATTACATTGTTTTGGGGGAAGCTTGTATTTCAGTTTATTTGATGCACAGCGGGAACGTAACAAAACAGGTATATGGGAGATCAATGAATTTCCTAAACAGATATTACTGCTGCCAGAAGTAATATGCTCACTATCCATCCCGACATTACTAGGTAAACTGTCAAGCTGTACACCCTCTGAGGATGTATTGATGGCAGACACTGAGTGCTTGCCCCGTTCTCTAAACTATCAGACTCCGCACCCTCTATAAATGTTCTATCCTGTATCTGCAGAAGCTGATGTGTCATGCCTGAGCTAAACATCTATCTATGTTTCTAGAAAGAGTAATGGCGCCTACATCCATAGGTTTGCCCCAGAAAGAGGGCCAGTTACAAATAGGAATCCCTTATCTCTACAAAAGCTTCAGAACAGCATTTAAAATAACAATGACACTTTACAATACTGTACAAACAACAAACAAACAAACAAACATCTAATACAACGTATGCAAAATATATCCAACCTACGTTGATGTGAAAAATCTATGCATATTCTTCTTAGAAACATCCCTAAGCAATACCTACACCTCTAACCATAACATATTGAGCAAATTATTTCATGTTGTTGGTTCTCAAAAGACAACTTTCCTACAAATGTTAGGAGGCTACAAAGATAACTGGTCAATTTGCACAAGATTGTCATGTAGAAAAAATAAAAAGGTAAACGTTGGTTGGTACAGTAGTGAAGGTACATTAAAGCTTTTGTGTTATTTGAACAGCTCAAATAATTGGTAAAGCCTTTAATAAATGATTAATCATTTAATATCGGCTTATACAGTACTTACTTCTTCCATTTCAGTGCAGATCATTGATACCTAATATTAGAACGATGGTAACAAGTATTTAGTTTTGCTCAAAAATACCTACAAGGTTGCAATGTTATTTGGCAGACAAATACCATAACGTACTGTAAGTCTGTGCCAATAAAAATGAGATTGAGTCGATATCTGCAAGTTCGGAAATACAGTATCTGTACTATCTGTCTTTGTTTGATAAAGGTATTTAAATAAAAGACTCAAGTTGTTTAAAAGGATGAAGACTCAACATATTGTTTCTTTTTCAACAATGAGCTAGTAAGACATTGTGGAAAACTAGGTTAAACCAATGGATATGTCTTGAATTAGCTCTGTACAGTATACTGAAGTCACTAAAAACACATTTTAGAAAATGAATTATACATATCACATTGAGCAAATATTTGCATGCCCTGGTCAATGCTCATCTTCATCTCTTCATGACTGCTTCCATCACACCATCATCTACTGCCAGTGGCCAGTCCTAATTGACAGGCTCTCTCCTTTCATCTGCCAGAACACGTCCTGTGCACATGACAGTGGCGGTCAGGGGTTTGATCAACTCATAAAGGCCTCATGTTAGCCTTTTGGCACCGGCCCCCACAGCCTGCCTGTATGTCTGTCAAGCTGCTGAGTGACACCACTGTCACCCTGGACCCCCCCACACACACACACGGTTTGGACTAGCTGTCAAAGTGAATAATAAACCCTCCATGCCATACTGTTGTCCCCCATACACCCCACTGAGGATATACCCCTCAAACCCCCCTCAGCCGCTGCTCTTGTCAGCGTCTTAGAGGAGAAAAGAGATGGAAGACAATGGAGTGGAAGCTGATGCTGGGGTCTTCTGGACACATGTCATGGAGTGGATTGAAGTGAACTTAAAGGTATGGTCAGTAATTCTTGCTAACTTCGAGCTCAAATCCAAACAGTATCGCTCTGCGATCCTCCGCAGTAGCGCATCACACATCGACATGCATTGTATAGCAAAGCATAGTGCTACAGCTACGAGCGGTGTTCACCACATTGTTTATGTTAGCCTACTATTTACAGGGCTATTTACAGGGCTGTGTAGAAGTATCAGGTTATTTTTTCAACACACACAGAGAATGGTAAACGAGCTAAATGGAAGGAGATCTTTGTTGAATTTGACAAAAAGTGTATTAGCTTACAATTAGCTTGCAATAGCTGATAATACCCTTAACTACCGTTACACCTATATCAGGCTATAAGAAATATTTACTACTTAGCACACCTATAATGTTATTTTTTTTTTAAACATTATTTATCTACAGTACTTGACAATTAAACACTTTTTTTTTTTTAATATGGCTGGGGTAGACTTTAAAGTGGAATGGACGTTGCTCAAGGGCACTTGTCGTCATGGTATATCACCACAGTAATGAACAATAGTAGAAGTATCCCTATGAAGCACTGTGTGGCAGGCAGCACTGGCCAGGTGACCACACACACACCCATATCTCACCCCGAGAAGCAGGCCTGCCTAGAGGCCTCCCAGCCAAGCGGAGGCAGGGCCTGTCTCCAGACACACATGAATGTGATGGAAAGTGTCCTGAGCTGGCCAGGAACCCAGATCACCCTGCCTGGAGCCAGCTGCCTTACAGAACCACAGCACAATTAAGAGGAGACTAAGACGAGTGAGGCAAAAACAACGTTTCAGAAGGCTTTCTAATGATGAGATAATCTGAAGGTACACGCGCACACACACACACACACACACAGACACATACATACAGATTCATGCAGTGGAAAATTTATTGTAAGAAACATATTGGCAGGTTATTTCGGATGAGCAACATGGGGCTTTTATCTAAAGTATAATGAATGTTTATTTTCCTGGGAATGAAAATGAGCCTGACTGTCTAGTTTGTAACCAATATGTCCATACTGGTCCTAGTGTGGTAAACTGTCATTAATTGTGAAACTATTGAACCCCGTTGAACCACTCTGTATTGCTACAACTGTTTGGAACACATAATCTACCGTAGCTCTACCACCATTTCACAACATGCTTGACTATTGTCAACTCATTAATCCACTTAATGTGAAAACGATGTTCTATTTAGCTGAGAACAATAGTCATGCAAATCCAGGCTAAATCATTAGGATATTTACGGTCACAAATCAACAGTTAATGTAAGAACAATTCAGTTGTACTTAATTCAATTTGCTTTATTATTACCATTGAGAAAGTATCTCTTTTACAAGGGAGATTTTGCTTTTGAAAGTCATCAATTTTTTAGACTGTAAGCATGTACGTACATTTTACCTGATCACCCCCACAATTATTTAGCTGCTGTATTCAGTGGTGAGGCTGGCAATATATTTAGACAGACTTTCCTGCCCATACGTTTCTCATTGGAGCACTTACAGTAAACTGAGTGGGTTTTGTTCATGTGTGGTTTGTGCAGTAAGACACCATCTTCTTCTCTCTGCTGTTTACAGAACAGTAAAACCCCAGACTGACATGGGGCTCACACATTCCCACAAACAGGAACCCATTTTCTGAAGAATAATACTAATAATGTGACCAGAACCCAAAGCGTTTCCTTTTCTGCGGCAAGGCAGATTATGTTTTTGTTATATTATATTTCTTATTTCAGACCGCCAGAGTGCCTTGTAAATGCAAACCCAACATTTGGTTGCATTTTTTCATATTGCTGCACTTAAACATCAGACTTAATGAAACCGCATGCTATCAGCCTAGCCATATTATAGCACATTGGCACAATCGCTACGAGGGCGCAAGTCATTTAACCCAGTTTTGACTCTTCTCTGTCCTGGCACTGCAATTATTACATTTTTAATTTTTAATTTAATTTAAATAATGTATGTTGCTGTCATGTAATGTATACTGCTGTCGTTATCCTAACAGGATGTTGGTTGCGTATATACAGCTGGAGTATGATCTCTTCTGCTATGGACACATATACTGTTTGTAAGTCACTTGAAAGCAAAGTGTCTGCTGAATGCTGTTAATGTAAATAGTTTAGTGGCTCAGTTAATTCGACTTGTTTTTAATCTTGGACAGGATACAAAGAAAGGGAATGGTGAAACAGAGAGAGAGAGAGAGAGAGAGAGAGAGAGAGAGAGAGAAAGAGAGAGAGAGAGGTTTGGGATATAGCAAGAACGAAGGCAAACAATGAACAGTGAGCAAGGAAGTATATGCCTTGGTTTTCAGTTCCCTCTCAAGATTCCAGACTAATGACTGAGCTGTAATGGTACTGGCTTGGAATGGGCCAAATGAAACAAGTGGTGCTGCCAGCCCAGCCATGTTTATTTCCCTTCATTTTTCATTTGTGACAAAAAAAACCTTTCATATATACAGAATCTGCATTTCATTTGCAGATTCCCACTATTTTCTTCCCCCGTTTCGATGGACCCACTCCCCCAGATTTCTTTGTTTTGCACATTCAGCAGGTCTTTGGGCCAAAGCAAGGATTTGTGGCTCAATAAGCAGTAGACTATATATTTATTTTTTAGGGGGAATTCCCATTTGCCAACATTTCTCTCTCACTTACTGCACAGTAGTAGCTTCATACATAGGCTACACTATACAAACTAATAACTAACTAACTAACTGCTACTGCTGCTGTTAAACACAGAAGTTTGAATTAGTGTAGAATTGGAGAAAGGGATTAATCCCTGCATGTGTCGGGATGTTGTGAAACATTGACCACTAAGAAAACAATGCTGTGATGTCAAATGAAAACCTCTTCAATTCAGTGTTGGCAATGCTAAGATTTTCAGTTGAATTGATGGTTTATGTCGTCATACATGGACTGAGCAAGTTCCATGATGGTGCAAGAAGACACTGGGTCCAAATCCATTTTAGACTTCAGAAAAATGTAAACACATTTATCAGAAAAGCAGACAATTTGATTTAATGGAGATGAAAATCATTAGTATATTTGGACACAAATATAAGACAGTTATTCAAAGATAAACTTCTTGATTTGTATCTGCAATAAAAAAAAAGTATATATGTGGTTACACACAACAGTCCAGGTGTTGAATGCCCCTCCCACGTGAGCGCTGGGCAGACCTCCACTCCTCTTCCTCCAGAGCCCCAGCCTTAATGTTTTATATACATCTCCCCCTTCTGCTCTTTCAAACAGACATGTGGCTGCAGGGAGAATGTGGGGTTTTGAGGGCGCTACAACACAATCAAGGAATTTACCTTGACAGTATGCGTCTTGTGGGAGAGTAAACTCAGACTAAAGTCTTTGGGATATTCAGCAATACTTGTGGAATAACATGCAAGCCTGTACAGTCACGCGAACCGTGCGAACATGGTAGTCTCCCATCCTGTTCTATGAGTGTGTTCATCTCTGGCTGCTATCCAACAGCCACAGTAGCTGGATGAGAGCAGCCAGGCTGCATGCCATGAGGGACTTCTGGGATTAGGGACTCCAGCTCCATCATATCTGTATGGATTGGAGGCAATATTTTGGAGTCAAGTGTAAATCTGACCGGGTTCATTATTTGTTGCGATTTACAGGCGCCATGTAGCTACCACAAATCTATAACGCAGATACAATGTCTAACTGTGTTTACACTGTCCAAGCAAACCACTGTTACAAAAGGTTCAGTATTTTTGTGGTGGGTATTGACGCCCACATGTGCCCACAATCATATTTGACAGCAGATCTTCCCATACAGTGCTTAGTATCAGGTTGTGAGTGTGGTAATATTACACATCCACCTATTGGGAGACAGCCCAGCTCTCCCTCTAGGCTGAGTTTGCAGTATGGAGACCTGCACCCATCTGCCACAAAACACCTCATCTGTCTTGCTAAGCATTTTTAGAAACAGGTGCAGGTGCTTGGTCTGGCAATAAAACGAAGGAAATACCAGATTTAAGGCCTATCCCTATCTGATGAGACAATATTTGTATAAAGTTAATTAAAATACATTTGTCTGTGAGAACACTAAGAGATCAGCTCCCCTTGCAAAAGGTAGAAGTTAGCAGAAGGGTGACAGCATTAACATATACAGCAATGCACTGCAGTAACACCCCTTCTCAGTCCTGACACTACGCTCCAGGTCCCGAGCTGCTCTGTCTACTGTGTACATCTGACAGCATGGCACATTTAACATTTTAGACATTGCTGAAATGCGTGCCTAATCAGGAACGTGCGCTCATGACGGAGGAGAGCTGGGGGGTGATGCTATTCAGCTACACTGCCCTTAAGGAGTAGAATACACTCACCACTGCTGTGGTGGGAACAATATCATTGATAGCCATTACATTCAATGCACTTGGTAATCTTATACAACATGCGGTAAACAAGTTGTGAGTGCACAAACTGTCAAATTCTGTAGGTAATTCCTCACCGTAACGGATGAATTAGCAAAAGTACTCTGTACCTTATTAGAAATCTTAAACGTAATATTCAAAACAATAGCAGCTATGGAAAAACTGACTTAAGTTAATATGTGATATTATAGGGAAATATTGCCATTTTTAATGGTCAGCAGTGAGGCTGAAATTAATTTACATCTTGAAATGAGGTGTGAAAAAGGGTGCACTACGCATTATGGAGACAACCCCAAATTATTAGGAGAGAGTATTACTACGCCTGGTGCTTTTAACAGTGAAGCTCATTATACAGACTACATAATCACAGCACCAAATGCATGGAAATACAGTATGCTATCTGCTCAGGACTATAAAAACACAGAACCCCACACAACCCCAATATTCACACCATTCTGTAGGAAAAAAACGTTCAGTGTTCCACCACAAATTAACCTGCCCCTCAGGAAAAGTCATAAATATACACATTTTTATCATCGTAATTACGCAGACATTTTTCTGTTCTTCTCCATGGGCCAGCTCTCCCTCAGACCCAGCAGGTTCCCGTAGTGATGCCAAGCACAGCCTCACAACAACAGCAGCATTCAGCTGGCTGGGATTTAGAGCTGATCTCACTCTCACCAGAGCCACCAGTGGTGGGCCTCACATGTACCTGGGTCAGACCCCCAGAAAACATAGGTAAAGTAATGTTAAGTAAAATACAGTAAACTGAAACAAAGTAATGTCAAGTAAAGAAAAGTAAAGTAAAATTAAGTAAAGTGGTGTTAAGTTAAGTAAAGTCAAATTAATTAAAGGAAAGTCAAATGAAGAAAAGTAAAGAGTAGGGGGAGGGGATTCCAATGTTAGGCGAGCCGAAAGAGGTGGCAGCAGGAGGCAAATGATTTAGACCTTTCGGAGGAGACATATTGGAGAGGCGGGTAGATGACCCCCACCAACGCCTTGCCTCATTGACAAGACAGCCATTAGTATTCAAATGCCACTAGGAATATGTATGACTGGCCAGGAGAGAAAGAGGCTGCAGCTTTGTTGCCAGAAGGCTGAAGGGAATAAAGCAGAGGAGAGGCCCATAGGAGTGACATTACCGTGGTTAAAGTGAGAGCCTGAAAGAGGAGTGAAAGGAGGCCCATAATACAGAGAGGCGTTGTTGTGAAGACACCTTTTACTGCACAGCACTCATTGTCTGTGTCGCCATGCCGACAGAGAGTAGCACTCTGTCTGAGCCTGAAGGCACTGTCCAGCTGAGACTGTTCTTATATCCATGGTTGAGACACTGGTGAACTGTGCAGTGCCTCCACATTAGCTTAATGTGCTAATGGGGAGAGAGTGGGTGATGGCCTGAACAACACTCAACACAACATACAAAAATAATGACAATTAAATCTGGACTGGAGAGTTAATTTCTCTGACTCACTAAGTTCTGTGGTGTGCGTGTTTTTGAGGTGTGTTCAACAAGACCATTATTTTTTAAATAAAAATATGATATGTATGTTTATATTGTTTTACATTTAAGCAGTAAACGTGATAATCAATGAAACACGCCTTGACATTTTTGAGAGACCATGTGTCAAACAAGAAGAGAAACTAAGCACAGCATAGCTCATTTCTCATAATGATGTATGTTAGCACACAGCACAACACCCTTAACTTAATCAAGTGCATTTTTATGTTAAATATCTGCACACTCTCCTTTACTTTCACACTTTTTATTTGTATTTTATATTCTATGTATGCTCATGTCTTAGTGAGTGTCTTGAAAGGCATCCGCAAATGTATTATTATTATTATTAACTATGACCACATATAGGCTACTGTAGACTATATGAACAAATAATTGATTGAGAAAATATACAAAGTGATATAAAGTGTATAATTAATATAGTGAGGAGGAGCAACTTGCAGCCTGTCAAAACAAATGCTCTATGCTTCATTAATAGCGTAGTCTCCCGGTGCACAAAGCGTCCCTCATGTCCTCTTGTATCCTAGGGAGGCTCAGGGTAGCTGTTTGCTAGCACTGTGCAGAATCTGTGTGACAGCTAGGGCCCCTGTGAAAGTGAGCGAACCCCCTGTCCCTTTAGATAATCCCCAGGAGAAAAGACCTGCATTTAGGGTGCGATACGCTTAATCCGCAGGCCTTGTTTACAATGGAACCCCGCACTTCCTGTGGCCTGGAAGCTTCCGCTGGTCCCGGGAGGCCTGGTGTGGGTGCCAGTATATGCCGATGTGTATCTACAATGACACAAACAGCACTGGCAAATACACACATTTTGAAACGGAATGTTAAAATAAACTTTGTAATTTCGCACTTTCTTTATGGGAGATCCAAACAGAACAATCTAACTAGCCCTCACAACCCAGAGAATGTTACGTAAACATGGCTCTTACATGACTCACAAACCTACAGAGAATGTTAAGATTCTGCCCCCGGTTGTGGCGCAAAAGAAGGCTTGAATGTGCTACAGAAAGATTAGCCAAGCAGAGTGATAGATAGCATCATTTTTTTAAACTTTAATTCACATAGAGGATCCTGCTTTGTACTGTATACCAGACAAGGCATATGCTGGCAGGTGACAGCATATACTTTAATCTTACGATTTGTATCATATACATACATACATACAATAGTCTACTGCATGGTATTGTGGTATAAGATGTAGGCCTACTGTCTTTAAGTTGTTGCCTACATTATTCTATAATAATGATCATCAGAGAGTATACAACTGCGGCTATTGTCATCAAACCAATCTGACAGCTATTAATTAGTATCAAAAAGAAATTA
>JAODOY010001366.1:0-12910 GCA_025399855.1 Forbesichthys papilliferus
TTCAAGGGCAACGTTTCGTTGTCAGTTTGTCTAACAAGCCTTTCTGCCCCCCCCCCCCCCCCATCCCCACCCCTCCACCACCGGCTGGTGCCCTGGTGCTCTCCAAGCACAAGGTGTCAGATGCATCGGCCGTCCCACCCCCTGACCTCACTGTCAATGGCACCCCACTGAAATAGTGAGGTCAGCCCCAGAATTAGTCGGTTGCATGGACTTGTGTATTTTGCATGGATACATACAACATCACAGCTGCTGCTGTTATGTTCAAAGTATTTCAAATTGGTGAAACATCCGAGGCATGCAGAGAAAGGGCTGCTGTCTTCCCAGTTGGTGGTCCAGGGTTGTCCTCTATCAGTAGACGGCAGGTATTCTCACTCAGGCCTATTTGCCGCTAGTGTTTATGTCTGAGACCACGGTGTTTTCTCGCAAGGCCTCCGAGGCTAAGCCTCTAATTGGCCACGGCTCATCAATCTCACAGAGCGACCCCTTTCACCCAAAATCTCGTCCAAACAGAGCAGAGAAATGGGAGCGGTGGAATGGACTCTTCGCCTCCCAGAGGCCTACAAGCTTGCCTTGGGAGGGGCGAGGGGTTTGTGAGAACACCACATTTATGGTGAGTCTACCAATGTATCCCATCCATCGGTTCTTCCTCGCTCCTGATGTGAATAGTTTTCCCTCCAAAAATGTATGGAGAGATGTTTGACCCAATTATTACGTTCTCTACCATTCAAGGGCAACACGTTTAGATTAGATATAATTGTTGAGTAGCACTTAATAGATTCTGATTGTGATGCGTTTCATGCTAAGTTTGAAAACATTTTCTATGTAGGATTTGATAATGTGCTTTAAATGTTAGCAGGCGAAAATGAATTGGCATCTGTCTGTCAATTCTAAAATTCCTTATTTAGGTCAAAATATGTTTCTTTCATGTAAATGTATAATCAGTTTGGTGGCTGGTCTTGGCAATTGAGAGGGTGACATTTTGCAATCTGCTGGTTCAATGAGTCCAGCACTATAATCCAGATTCCTATAGTCTGGGTCAGACGGGTCACAGAAACTTCTCAGTTATGCCAAAGCCTGTATTTAATTTGGCTTGATTGTTAAGGTTCAAGGTTTGGCCACAGTGAGACACAAAAACCACAAATTTGTCAAGAGGAACAAGGAAGGTCCACAACAGATGCGGTTTCTGGGGTCAAAGCAAAGTCTTCACATTTCTTCACATCCATAGACAACGTGAGCAACTCAGGCTTCTCCCAATGTGGCTTTTCCATTAGTCTATTTGTGAAATGTGTACGTTTATTTATTGGCTCAACATGTCCAACATGGCCCAGGTTTTGTCGTCCAGATATCGTGGAGAGCGTTTGTCAATGTAAGTTGAGAAAGGCTAGCACTGTTCCAGACCATTCCCCCAGTGAAACATACATGCACAAGCACACACACGGACACACACACAAAACAAAACCGAATCCAGCCCGTGTCCAATTGTCTTCAGTAACCAACCGTAATCACGGGTGTCATCCTTACCATAAATCTCACCGAGCAGCAGTGACTCCCAGATGGGAATAGGCCCTGTTCACTTGCACTTGCCTCTATGTCATAAATCCACAACCGTCGTCACGGAAACCGTTTCCTGCTTTGTGAGTCTCTCCCACCAGTGTGCATGGGGGAGGTTATTGGGGGAGGATATTGCAAGACCACAGTCTGCTGTCAATTTGCAAAATAGACGGTCTCTTCCTCTCGCTGAAATAATGTTGGGTTGTGTTTATTATAACCGTTTCACCAAGATTTGTAGCTTGGTGCCCGGAGCTTGAATCATAGTTGCTGTAATTGAATTGATGAGGACAATATGAATGCCCCAAGTCAACAAATGATAAAGCTTCTATAAATGAAGTTGTTTTGAATGCAGTCCTCTACCATGGTTGTAAACCTAATGTCTGAATTAACTGAAGCATTAACTCAAGTAAAGTGGATGGAAAACATATTTGTGTGCTTGTTGTTTTTGGCCCACTTAGGTAGGCAAAATAATAGCTAATAGTTTGTGGACACAAAAAGAGCCCCTAATGAATAAATGTATCCAAGTTTGTCAAACAGTTACAAGTTCAAAAAGAGCATGAAGTCTCAACATCCCAACCACTATGTTGCACTACTGTACAGTTAGACATGATGCTATTCTTTATATGCAGCATATTAATATATTAATCACATGTTTATCATATTCTCTCAATTTTTCTTAACCTGTTGAAAATTCTGTATTTTAGTGTTGCATTTTCAATACGTCAGCCATCTTGAATTCTCTTGAGACCATTCAGTATGGTTCTTCTACCCTGGGCACCTACCACGGCTTCTACCATGGCCTTTTGTGTCTGCAGGTCAGCGTGCATGGGTAGTCATGTGACAGACTCTTGGCAGCTGTGATCCACAGAGTCCTGTAAGGCGCTACATATATGGAACATTCCGGGATGTCCTTACAGTATATGAAGCGACAAAAGCTGTTAGAAACATTGTGCTGACAGACTATATGGCCCCTGTGCTGGTGGTCTGCTCCCATCACTGTACTTTACCCAGCCCCTAGACAATAACGTGCTCACACACACACACACACACACACACACACACACACACACACACACACACACGCATTGCATTCCAATTCCAACAGGTGGGTTAAAGCAATCTTACAGAAAAAAAAAACGTCAACAAAATAACATAATAACATTAGGTTTGGGGGTCCTACATCATAAGTCGCTAATTACAATATACACTCAGTAATCACAAATCTACCAAGGATTACCTTTTGAAAGGATAATATTCCAAAAGCTGCCTGTTCCGTTGTTACAGCAGCCTCCCCCACCCCCACCCCACAAACACAAACTCACGCGCGCACACACACACACACACACACACACACACACACACACACACACACACACAGACACACACCTCTCGATCCCACCCACCCCCCCTCCCAGCCACCCAAGTGCCAGGATGACAAAGTGCATGAGAAGTGCCGTGGCACACAACGAGGCTTCCTATCAGTGCATGAATTTAATTAGCGCTCAGATGGCTCCACGTAATGAGAAGACGGTGGATAAGCGAGAGACTTGCATAATGCATCCTCATTTTAGGCTTCCTCTATACCTCCATCGCCACCCCCGCTCGGTCTTTCCTGTACGGCACCATATTTCTTTGAAGCGCGGTCAATAACTTAACCGAAAACATTTGCATAGCGGGGACTATACGCGCTGCCATGTGCCACTGAGTAAGAATGTGTGTGTGTGGCGACCAGTGTTGGCGAAGTTACTCAGGAATTGAAATAAGTTACTATTTACTTATTACTCCTTCAAAAAGTAATCATATTACTTTACTTATTACTGGGTATTAAAAGTAATCAGTTACAATACTTGTTACATTACTTTCACAATCACTACCCTGCCTCGCCCCTTCCAAAAAATGACAACCTGTGTAGCCAGCTCATTTTAGAATGTAATCCTCTTTATTGGAACAATACATGTATTATTATTTATTGGAATAAATAACCTTAGGAGTCAACAGTCAGCCAAAGTGAAAACATTGCAGCCGCTCAAACCAGATGATTGGACAGGTTGGTTCAGGACCAGAAATCTTGTTCTTGTAAAGCAATTATGCAATACTTGTATTAGTAATTGTATTAGTATTACTGTTTTAATACTAATTAGTTACACAACTAGTTACTGACAAAAGTAATAATAATACAGTAGCTAGTTTCTAATAACTAGTTACTGCCCAACACAGGTGGTGAGTACAAGAGGTAAATATCAGGAATGATGGGCCCTACCTCTCTCTCTCGCTCTCTCTCTCTCTCTCTCTGTCTGTCTGTCTGTCTGTCTGTCTGTCTCTCTCTTTGTCTCTCCATCTCTCTCCTCTACATAATTAATGGTTTGTAGAGGATGTACGAAGTAAGAGCAACACAATGTATTTCATGATGTACGACATTTCAATATATTTTGTAATCCTGACCATTGACAATGTTTTACCTACCCCTATAAGGCATGTCATATCACACTGATGGACAATCGCCTGGATAATAACAAAGGTTAAAAGTATGAAAGTAGCCACTATTGATTTCTTTCCATGTCTACAAACATGTGTTTAACTGAAATTATAACCTCTTTTAAGTATAATATGTGTATAATAAATACAGCATAACATCAGGATGACATCACATTTTAGTGCAGGGATTTCTGGCATTGGGGAATAGGATATTTTGTTATTTCTGGACAATTATGCACATCTATTTGTCTTTGAAATGAGACATCCATTGATCTTAACCACAGTCACCTTGATGCTCATATAACTGTGTATCTGCACAGAATAGTATCACTATCAGCTGCGTTCTATAGTCAGCATATAAGGATTAAGTGTCTGGTGCCTTTCAAAGACCTTTTAGTTTATTTCAGTCATTTTCATGACCTTGAATCATTCAGTATGCTCCTTCCCTGCCTGTTAAATAAATAATAATCAGTGATTCATAATTTTGTTACACATTTCCACTCTACAGATGTTTTACACACACTGTACATTGCAATGTGAATATTGTATGTGCATGGCATGAAGACCATTTGTGAGTGTGTGTGTGTGTGTGTGTGGGGGGGGGGGCTGTTCAGAACTTGACACCGCGGACAGTCGGAGCCATGAAGGCTCTTTCAAGTCTCTTCCCCCTCTATGGTCTTGCTATCTTGAGTCTTGCTCTGAGTCATCCCTGGTCAAGGCAAGTGCTTCCTTATGCCAAGTGTTTTCTTGGGTACTCAAGGATATCAAGCAAGCTATTCAGTGGGCAAGTGTGAAAGTGAAACACCGATGGTATACGTGAGTGTGTATTCAGCTTGTTATGCTGTAGCTATGCAGTCCAACGTCTGTGGCGTTTATTAAGAGAAAACAGACAGAAACAGAACCAGAAACAGACACGCTGTCATTGTGAAAACACAATGACAGCGGTTGATTCACAAATCACTCTCTTTCTGCAGATGACACTTATCCAAAGTTGAACAGAAGTCTACATGAAGTTAATGCAGCTCTACGCTGTGTCATAGTGAGTAAAGTAAACAGTGTTGGGTAGGTTGCTATTTACATTTAGTGGTTATGTGGTTATGTTTCTTCCCATTTAGTTACTAGTTACCAGACTAAAATTGTATTCAGTAACGTAATTTTTGGATTACCTACATTTAGTAACATAAACTGATTACTTTCCATTACTTTTAGATTACTTAACGCCTAAACATTGTTATTTTACAGTAAATGCCATCCAAAGCAATTTATTGTGTTGGCATGCCACATCATATTATTTTTGTGACTGTTTATGTTGCTCAGGAGATTAGGTTAAAGTAGGACTTCATTTCAATTATTGACATTAATGAAAGGTTAGCAAGAGAACAGCCAATTGTTTTATGCATTTTTCTTCCGCAAACTTACATTTAAAATTTGAAAGTATTTAAAAGTAATCATTTAAATACCTCTAAACTCTCCACTATTTTAGTTGGTAACTGTAATGGATTACAGTTAGTGTTTCATGTAATCAGTTACTTCCCAAACCTGAAAATGTTTTAACCCCTTCCCAGTATTCAGATTCTGTTTCTGCCATTATCTAGTACTGTCTCTCAAGACATACTTGGATGGGCAGAGGATGAGAAGAATAGGAGAACATTCCTTACTGTGGAATGGAAAACTATTTTATAGTGCTCGAGTGCCGTCTCCTGTGTAGTGAATCTTTGTTTGTCTGCCATTATCCCTGCATTGGAAACCCGCTGCATCTGCTGCTGCTGTGTGTGTGTGTGTGTGTGTGTGTGTGTGTGTGCGTGTGCGTGCGTGTGCGTGCGTGTGCGTGCGTGTGTGAGTAACCTGGTATCTGATGTGCTAGGAATTATACAATACAGTACATAATTGTGTAAAAATGTGTACAAGTGTTTTAGGTTAAGGTTCTTTTGTTCTCAGAAGCCAGTCAAGCACGATATACAAATATGCCACAATTAGTTGAAAATGGGATCGTCTATATAATCTATACTTTGCCAGTTTAGAAGTGAAGTCACTGTGAAGAGCCTATTAAAAAAAAAACTAATTCAATTTAGTCAAATGGTAACATGTTTTAGCTCCTTGGATCAAAAACAGATGTGTGGTTGGACCTGGTAGCTGTGTTAGAGGAGACATCTTTTTCTGCTCCGCTAGTAGCCCGCCTTCTCCACCTGGATACTCTTAGAGTCACCAGGAGCATTAATGGCCCTGGTCTTTTGTTACACTATTTAGACTCCCTTTGAACAACGACATGCAGGAAATAACCACCTGTGTTTCCCCCTGGCATTGTTCCCTTTTTAATCCACGCAAGCCCTGCCTGATCTGTGATGGATTCTTTATGTACGCTCCGTCATTGTGTTTTGAGTTATTCAGTTTTGACAGGTTGTGAGAGAATGATGTTGTTGGGGATTTCTCTTAATCTTTTTTTCTTCTCGCATAGCTATTCTCCCACAAAAGGAGACTGATAAATTCTGAATGAATGGTTACCAGTCAGGCACCCAAACTGTACACACGCACATTTGTTTATGCAGAACAAGAACTTCAACCTAGGGGTTCGTTTTGGCACATAAATCTGTTTATTGTGTTTGCCGGTATACTGCTATGGTTCTGTGGTTGATCCCATTCCATGCATGTGAATTGGTCCATTCCATTCCATTGGACACCAAATTCAAAAACGCACTTGTTGCCCCGCAGGACAGAGAAAGAAACAGTAAATGAAGTTCAGTATGTTTTGCAATTGTTTGACTTCTCACGAGGGATATCTCATATATATGTTTCTTTCATTTATTTGTTTGTTTGTGTTTACTTCTTATTTTTTGCTCACAAATGGCTTACACTTTATACCTTATGTTACCCTTGAGGTAATTTCTCTCTTTTACTATACATTCAATATAAGATTATTATACTTGTGGGAATGTGTAAACAACTGTTTACACATTCCCCCCTCAGGAATGATAACATGGGGGACATTTTTGCTGATAATCTTGTGCAAACAATAAGTGTGATTAGATGTATTTTCGTTACTCCATTCGTTACTGCAACTGAGGGAAGTATGCAAACGCTTTCCATTTCTTCATCACATGAAAGCCTTGTTGTCTACAATGTGTTCCCAGGCCTCCAAGTGTTTACTGGCAGCGTTTCAAGCTAAAAACGCTAAAGGAAAAAATATCCCAAGGTCACACCTCTTGCTCTTGAGAACAGAGTAGGGAGTGATCACATGTGGTATCTCACAGAAAGACATTGAAATAAAACAGCCTCATATAAGCATGCATTACTGGGACTGCATAATATCTAGTTTCAGACGTTTTTGCCAGCAAACTGTGTTTGTGTGTGTGTGTGTGTGTGGGTGCGCGTGTGTGTGCGAGAAAGAGATTTAGGAATGGATGGAGAGAGCGGAAATAGATAAGCACCAACTGACTGCAGCGCTCTTGTGAATTGGGCGTCTTTGGCACAGAAGGGCTTAGCTCTTTTAATTGGGAATTACACTCTTTTTTTTTTTTTGACTGCAGCTGGAATTTCAGTAAGACAAAAACGTTCCCATCATTAGGTGTTGGAGGCCTAGGTTAATGGCTTAGAGCCATTTCAAATGGAGGTGGTTCAGTCAAGGACGTACGGTAAGGGTTTGAGGGAGAGTTTCATTAAAGATGGGAATGTGTGAAGGAGTCAGTGGTCTGCGAGCCTCCCGCTGTGTATCTCACGTTCCAGGGAAAATTAGCTTTTGTGCTGTGGCACACTTGCAACCGAGAATCTACTTAGCTGTTTGCAGCTGATCCTCTTCTGAAGATCGTAATGTATGATAACGCTAAGACAGATCTCGCTCAACACGCTGTCTGCTCTCATCATTTATTTAATCAGAAACCTTGTTGATATGTGGTCCTTCAGACTTCACGACACACAACCAGATGCCCATACCCTTTTACTGCTGTTTTGAAAGAAGACAATCACATAAAAGTGCTGTTATACAAAAGCAGGTATCTGTGTGTGTGTGTGTGTGTGTGTGTGTGTGTGTGTGTGTGTGTGTGTCACCCCTGTGGAGTTTATGTTCTTTATAAATCAACATTTACATTTAAATAATTTAAACATGTTCGAATTATATGTTTACCAGGTCCTCAATTTCAATTTGAATAGGAGCATCTAAAAAATGTTGAAGTACAAATTAACTTTTGTATTCCAATAATGCAAATCGCTGTGTGTTAAGGCACACCTGTGTGAACCCTGTGTGTGTGTGTGTGTGTATGCAGCTGTAATAGCAGCTAATATGAATACATTGTTCTGCTTTGGTGGAGCCGGGACCAAAGAAGAGCTAATCTTTGTCTACAGTACAGCTGCTGCCATCCGAAGCAAGCAAACCAGCGGCGGTTACATGAACCTCTAGACCCAATGGCTGAGGGAGTTGTCTGACGCAGGTGCCATGTTTAATACAAATACACAGGAAGAGTACCATATGTGCAGACAGGACCCCAGACAGACCATCCCACACACACACGCACACACACACACACACACACACACACACACACACACACGGACACACATGCACGCACACGCACACAAACACACACAGTTGCACATACACAGTATCTTGCTCATTAAACCCATCTACCATTGGCAAATTGTCAAATCACGTGAATGCAGCCACAATTAAACCCCATGTTACACCCCACCCTACCACCATCACTCTATTTTAGATATCCACCCAGAGGTCAGTGTGATTCTTGAGTAACAATTGGAAGAATAATTGAAGAATAATATAAAAAATACCTGACAGAGCAGCCATAAAAGCTTGAAATAAACAATAAAAAAAGTCCTTAGTCGTCGTCAAGCAGTCAGAATGTTCTGGTGTTGAGGTCAACGCATGTTGCCCGTTGAACTAATGTCACGGCGGTGTCCTCTAACGAGTTGTTCTCACTAATTATTTAACCATCCAGCTGAAGAGCTGTGTTCGTGTCTCCTTGAAACATGAATCATATCTGCATATTTCCTGAAGAACCCCGGCAGTTACAACAAAACTCCTCGTGCACAGCCGCTCACGGACACCATGCGTGGGCCAGCCCTTGTTAAAAACAGCTATCTTATCTATTTCCCGAGCTGTCTCTCGTCTCGTGGGCCTCAGACTCTTCCGCTCACTAATTTAACGCTACTGTATGGATTCCCTCATACGTCCCCGAGGCAAGTCTCCCTCTTCACGCCCTCTGCAATGAATCAATCACTCTTAATTGCTCAATTACTTTAGCCAGAGACTTGAGGAGGGGAGAGAAAAGGGAGAGAGAGAGAGAGAAAAAAACAGTGAAGAGAAACATTCACGCAGTTCCTCCCTCTGCATTTTCTCAGCTCAGATTAGCGAGTCTCCTCAGTGTAAACAGAGAAGAGCTACGATGATAAAGCTGGTGGATGAGGACATACAGGGGAACTGTTAATTAATCTAAACACGCCGCGGGGGGGGGGGGGGTATTTAGGCACATTTGCACAATCACTATCTCGCTCAATGTATCACACTGACTGTTGTGTGATAACTAACTGAGATTAGACCCCCAAGGGACATACAACACTACACAGTATGTGTTATGCATAACAGTCAAACTATGGGTTGGGACCCTAGAAAGGGTCAAAGGATGCTTCTGCAAATAAATAAATAAATACATTAACCTAGTTTAGATATCTTTAATGAAGTGTGCAAACAATTTGATTGTTTATATAATTTTATTTTTATATGTCTGTTTTTCTGGGGGCAAAGATGAAGGTGGGAGGGGGTCTTCATGGCTCATAAAGTTTGCATATTCGGTCAATGTTTCCATGTTTTTCAAATGTAGCAGTATAAACTCTCACCTCACTGGTGTGACAGAGGCACGTCTATGAGAGTTCAACCAGCTGTATTCACTGTGAATATGGGGCTGAATTGAATTTCCATTACAGTTTTTACTCATTGACAATGACATCACATAGCGATGTGTCACAGTTGGGCGTGAGCATAGAACGGGTCTGAGGTAGCAAACCAGCTGTGGCACTGGTGGGGGCTACAGAGAGTGTTGCCCCAATATGTCCGGGCTGAACCCACGCCACCACGTTGATGTCCCTGTTAGTTCTGGTGCTGCAGCCACTGGCACAGAGACGGCATGTGTAATCAGACCCTGGCACTTGCCTTTATTAATAGGCACATTGCTACACTCATAAAAGTGACACTTCCAAGATAAGCATCTCTCAGCAGAGAGAGGTCATTCTGCTCATCAGCGCAACAGCGTATGCATGTGCGCGTGTGCGTATGACTACGTGCATGCGTGCATGAGTGCGTATGTGCGTTAGCCTTTTCATCAATCTGCAACGTTCGGTATTGTCAAGCACTGCTTTCCTTTCGTACATGTGTAGTTTGTAAATTGTTTAATCACCAATTTTCTCATTTGCATGATGCAAAACCAAAACATGACAGTTCACCTTTGGGAACTGTCATGGTGGGTATATGTAAGAAAAGATGCGTGCCCTTGCCGCTTGTTCTCGTGGACAGACCGCCCCACATTAATCTATAGTGTGGGGATGTGATTTATGCGCTGTCTGTCCTTCACTCTACAGTAACTGACATGTTTGGACTGAGGAGAGGCTTTTAGTGAACTTCTTACCTCCAGTGTCCTTCTCCAAACCGAGACAAGGAAGGGCAGGTTGAACGTCGGCTGAGGTGACGGTGGAAAACCTGACCCTTATGCAGTAAAATAATCAGTTATGCCACTCTTGAATAGATGCAGTAATGCATCTATTCACTGCACCGACAGTAGGGATGAGGGTTGGGGGAGGTGGACTAATAAGGACACCGCAATTCTCGTCCGTCCAGTAACAAATTGAGTGGCTTGGAAGGTGTCCAGGAGTCTTCCTGCACTTTGCGATTGCAGCGTTCGCTAATTGATTTTTCAGCCGGGCACACCGTCAAGAAAACATTACACAACAGGATTAGGACCAACTAGGGGCCTGGGGGCTGCCTGCGGTGTAGGTGGGGAGACCTCCAATTAAATCTCTTTTCAGCAGAGTGGAGTTCTGCAATTAGAGTTAATAACCTTCTGTCATATTCCCAGCTGCACTACTGTATGGATGCTGACTATGTGTGTGTGAAGAGTGTGTTTTTTCTCAACGGACAATAAACGTTTACGTTACTCTAGCAGCGTAGCAATGCTGTGCTACCTACAATATACACAGCAGCCAGCACTATATTTCTCCCATCAGAAATATAAGGCCTTTTTTATTTTTGCCCAGATCAAAATGGTAGCGTGTCATTTCTTGCTTATAGAGAGTCAGTCAGTCTGTACACAAGCAGAAAATGTTGGCGATGTGTTGTTGATGTATGTTGCATGTGTCCAAGTGAGAAGCAGGAGATTGGAACACCTTCAACCAATCAAGAACAGCACACACGTGAGTGAGGATGATTTTTAAATACAGGGAACTAAACTATGTACAGTACATGGGCCTTGATTGCAGCCTGGTTGAGCACAAATAGTTTCATACTGTCATGTCTTAGCAGAGATTAAAGGAACGCAGCGCTCACAAGACCTGGACGTTCTCGTAAGAAGGATATGCATTAAGACCAAACGGTGGTGCGGCTTTTGCATAACATAGCCCCTCTCCGGTCTCAACTGAGGTATAGCATAGCGATTAGAAACAAAACACTCCCATAATCCTGTGTAGGTGTTATGTTTGGCTGCCCAAAAACCTGAGCTTACAGATCCTTATGAAATCATATCACGATGATCGATTGCACACACTATGTATGCCTCTAAGGGAGATCTGGGAGGCCAAGCGGTGCTTGCCCCGTTCTTGCAGAGCCATAAACGGATAGGGTTATGGATGGACAGAGGAAGCCATACAGAAAATGAGAGAGTGAGAGAGAGAGAGAGAGAGAGAGAGAGAGAGAGAGAGAGAGAGAGGGGGGGGAGGGAGAGAATAAAAGAGGGTTGGGGTTGGAGCGGCAGGGGCTAACAGTGAGAAGAGGATGAGTTATGAGCTGTCGTTAATCTGGCTGCTATCATCATCATCTGTCCTGTGGTCATTACAGACTGGGGGGAAAAGGGGGGGGGGGGGGGAGCTGCCAGCAGACCACTGATGGAGAGGGCTGCGGGGGCTAGACTCAGCCCACCTATACACACGCTCTACCCCCATCAGCAGGAGCAGCAGAGGGAGAAGGAGCAGGGAAGATGAGGGGTAGTGAAGGCAGATTGGCGGGGTGTAAAAAATAAGAAAAAAGGAAAGGATGAGTTGAAAAAGGAAGGTGCCCTCATGGCTCATGGCAACACATTTCGCAGACCATCCTGATCTCGCAAGTTTCAGTTTCATTTCACCGCGTGAATCAGTCTGGAAAGCCTCGGAATCATTGCGAACGTGTCCGAGTAGCTACTGAACATACCAATCAGCGTCGTGTCGATAGCTAAACGAGTGTGTTTAAGGCGTGGGAGTGGTTTAGGTGTGGGCATTGTTTAGGTGTGCGCCGTGGTTTAGGTGTCGGTGTGAATGTGGTTTAGGTGTGGGCGTGGTTTAGGTGTGCACTGTGGTTTAGGTGTGGGCGTGGTTTAGGTGTGGGTGTGGTTAAGGTGTGGGTGTGGATGTGGTTTAGGTGTGGGCGTGGTTTAGGTGTGGGCGTGGTTTAGGTGTGGGAGTTGTTTAGGTGTGGGTGTGGTTAAGGTGTGGGTGTGGTTGTGGTTTGGGCGTGGTTTAGGTGTATAGGAAGGAAGGTGTGAGGAATATATCGAAAATAAGAACTCTGGTGTCTAAAGCCGAACTAGAGATGATCATTCATGCTTTTATTTCTTCACGTTTGGACTATTGTAACAGTCTTTTTACTTATTTAAATAAGAAACAGCTCAACCGTCTCCAGGTTGTTCAGAACGCTGCCGCA
>JAODOY010001367.1:0-12907 GCA_025399855.1 Forbesichthys papilliferus
GGGTTCTAGTAGGATCATATGATAATAGCAACTCTGTTAAATATTCTGGACCAATACCATTAAGTGACTTATAAACTTCAATAAGCTACATTATTGTGGTTTACATAGTTGGTTTTATATACAGTATATATATATATATATACATATACATATTTATACCTTACAAGATCTGGCGTAATTAAAGGAGAATAGTTGATTATAATGAGAAAAAAAATTAAAAATAATTGCTCGTAGGTTATACAATATACACAAACGCACACACACACACAATATGTATATCCTGCAACAAATATTCAGTCATAAATCTTGAGCTTCTAGGGTCAAGTATTTTATGGCCCTGAACACCTTAATGTACTGTAGGGCAAACGTTACACATACTGTACACACACACGTACACACGTACACATATACACACAAATAAAGCGTGAAGCTGTGTCTGTAGACTGTCACAATCTGCTGCTTCTGTGTGCGCATTTCTAATCAAAATAATGTATAAGACTGCACTGTAGGTAATTAGCACTGCCTTACATACCTGCAAATACTGTATGCCAATATGAGGAACACATTATTTTCCTTGGATTGCACATCCATCCATACGTACTGTATCTGTTGTGTCTGTCTCTCTCAACACGCCGTATAGCCTAGGTGTGTTAATGTGTGACATTAGTGTTTAACCTATGTTTGTGTCAAACCACATAACATGCATAAATCAAATCAATATAGTTTTTTTATTACTGAATATCTGCAAAGATGTCAGTATGTACAATAGATTATTTCCCTTGGATTGCATATCCATATTTGAATCAAACTACTGCATGTGTTTTGTCAATCTCTCTCTCTCCATCACTCTCTATTTCTGTCTTGCTATCTCTGTATTTGTATTGTATTACAATATGCACCTTTTTTACATTTTTCATTTATGTATTTTTTAATCTTATTCCTTTAACTATTTGTATTAATGTTTTTTCTCTGTACTTCTGTATTTGTTGTACACTTATTCCCTCTCTGTAAAGCACATTGAACTGCAATTCTTTGCATGTTTGTTTATTTCTCTCTTTTACTTGTTCTGTCTATCTTTCCTCCTATATGCAGTCTTCACATGCAGCCTCTCTTATTGGTCTAAAATAAAGCAACTATTTTAGGGGCAAAACATTCAAATAATATTTCCCAGGGCCTGACGGTTGTCCTCTCCTCCACGGTTCCTCTGCTCCAGCCTCCAGCCCTGGACACCAATAAAAGGAGCAGGCTATGCTAAGCTAATAAAGCAGACAAATAGAACACAACACAATACAAACAAAGTATAAAGACCACATAAAAGCATTAAAGATCAATATTTATAATATATTTCATTATAGCTCATTATTTATTATGTATTACTATATGATGAGTGTCCCTCTAGATAGAGTTAATAGAGCTGTCAGAATCGAATCGCGATTAATCGCAATTAATCACACACTTTATTAATTAAATAGTTATATATATGCGAATAATAAATCACATATGTTTACATGTACACAATTTTACCTAAATGTTAACGTATAAGTGTTATATTTTTATAAGAAGATATGACAGCGTTATGCAATTATGCAAAGTTAAATACAAAACATCATATAAAGCTATACTCTATAGAAAGTGGGTTGAACTTAACTTATCACGTCGACTTCATATAGTTCATGCCCAGTTATAGTATTGTTTTGGTATATTGGTTAAAATAATGCTATTAGGAATCCTTCATGTGCCACATGTCAGGGTGGCAGAGATATAGCTACTGTAGCACAAAGAGAAGAGATCACAGAGCTGCCTGCAGACTGATGCAGTGAAGGTGCAATGCAGCCACTGAACCAGGATGGAGGGAAAAAGAGATGGCAAATGCACTGATTAATTAAGAAAGAATAGCATGGTAACAGTAGAATTTTGAGGAAAAAACAAATAAACAAAGAATTGGGGGAATAAATCAGAAAAAATAATGTTTTTACAAAATCACAAAAATAGAAGAAGCCAGAAGAGATGGAAAAAAACACTGAAGGAGGAATAAATAAACAAACAAGCAAATGAAATTAGAGTATAACCCCGTACCTCAGACCTCGGCCATCTTGTTATTTTTATGGTGTGCAAAGTGTGTATTCAAATAACAACAAATCACACACACTCAGCTGCAGCAACCTTTTATGGTAGGAAAGTAGCTGTCACTTTAAAAAATGTAGATATTTTTCCTATCCTCTGTCATGACAACATAAACGGCGATCCGTCCGTTAGTCTATTCTTTGGCAAACCAGTGAAACATTTATTCGTGTGAGCTGGACAGAACACAAAACACGTTTCCCCAGACGACAGGTCTTTCTAAAAAAGGATTTGGAAACGCACTGTGGGAGAAAGGTCAACTGTAATTTATTGGCATAAATTCTCTGTCACCCCCCCTCCCCCACATTCTCTATATAGTTTGCGATCCTACAGGTCCTGTTCAACAAATTCTTTCATCACACACAAAATATCATCAAGATTACATTACAAAAGCACCACAGAGGAGAAACGTATGCATGTTTTATTTATTTAACCAAGTTAGATAACAAAGTAGGCTTATTGAAATGTCTTGGCAACCCCCCTGCCCCCTATCATTTTGAGAACACATGCCTTACATTGTCAATGTATCTCCCTCTTTCAGCTCTTTGTCTTCTCTCCCTATCAGCAACTCAAACAGTGCTGATATTTGTGTTAGGTGTTAATTGCAGCCCACGTCTTCATGATGTCTCCGGTCAATCTTAACACACGCGATGTGCACATACACGCACACTGCCTGGGAGAGAGAGAACAGAGACTGACACCCAATAAAAGGCAAGGGAGATAAGCATGTTATACTAAGTTTGTGTGTCTGAGAGTGCACCATCATTTCTGGCCAATAAAAGCCTGTAGCACTCAGTGTACTCACATTTGTTTGTGCGCACGTGCGTGTTAGTATGTGTGTGTGTGTGTGTGCATGTTAAGACAATTAGACATTTATATGTAAAACAGTATAAATCAAGTCATTTATGTGTTCTCTAAAGTGAAAACGATTTGTCTAGTAGAAAATGCTTTGGGAATTAAGCTATTTTTAATGTTATTATGCAAGCTGTGATATGCTAACTTCCAGGGCTAAGGCGTTCTGGTTGAATGACAATTCAAATAATGTTTGCCGGGGTTATATTGTGGCCTGTCCAGATATTGATCACGCCACCCACTTGAGCAAATCTTCTGTCAGATTAGAGGGATGTCTTCCAACTGTGAATGATGGGCCCAACGTGATTGTGGCCCTCTCTGGCATGCTGACTTGGTATGTTTCATTAAAGGTTTCCTGAATGCTCCAGATAAGGTGTATAATGTGCAGTGGAGTATGAAGGACACAGTCACAACCAGATATTCTTAATTAACGCTCTTATTGTTAATTTAAGGTATATTTACATGAGCAAATCTTTTGTTTAACATACCCTGCTAGCTCAGAATATTTTTCAGCCCACTTTCTTGAAATGTGCGGTATGATGGACCAAAGACTTCCAAACAAAACATCGGTTTAAACTGTATTTATGATTCCGCACAGGGTTTTATATTGTTTTTCCATTAAATATTTAGCTTTAAATTTCTTGACACTGGAAGTACTTAAAAATATATAACTGTTTAGTAATACGTAGGTGAAAATGGTTCATGAACAAATAAAATTAAGTTGGATTCTTCATGGCCCAGAAGAAGCAGGACCTCACATGTATATACTGTATATAAAACCAACTATGTAAGCCACAATAATGTAGCTTATTGAAGTGTGTAAATGCAAGGGAAAGACCATCAAATGGGTTTGTTCCATATAGTAAGAATGGAATTCTTGACATCCACCATAGAGGACTTATTACATTAAAATGCAGTTATGACACAGGATTTGAAATTACATGCTGGAATGGTATATTAATTAAGAATTCATGTATGATCTACCCAGTGCTGTTACACACTGACAAATAGATATGTGTGACACAGGGTAGGCAATATCTGTACATGGCAGATAACTAGAAACAGAAAATTACATTTTAACAAGCTAGTTAGCATTTCTAAGCTTCAATAACTTAGCATTGATAACCATATGTTCTAACCTCTACACAGTGCAACAGCTACATTCATAATGTGGCATCAATATACGGTAATCCCTTTCTTGCACACTTTACATTAAGTCATCCTCTGTTTCCACTTCACTTGGAGATAGGGAAATTGCCCTTTTGCTAACTTCAAATATCCATTTAGTTTATTTGCAGTGCAGCCATTACTGCTCAAAGTGGAAATAATATGATAACCGTTGTAAGTTTCCCTGGGAGACTGGGTCCTATCAGATCATTTGAATGCCCTGCTGCAGGGGAAATGTCAGATTAGGTTTGGGCTGTGAGTGCATTAAGAGTACAGGTGTGCAAACATCACACAACACATACATATACTGCCGTTCAGACTTTAAACCCACAGTAGCAGGCAGAATCAGGACAGGGTTGGCACATTCTGGTTGCTGTGACTTTTTTGTTATGGACTTTTAGCATGTACCTTTGTTTTCCCGTCTCTGTTCTGTGTCTCTGCACCTGGTAGGGTGTGCTAGCAGACCCAGGAGATGAAGCTTTGTAAAATGGTTTAATGAGCGTTTAGGGGGGATGAGTGGAGCATTGACGGAGCTGGAGAATGCGGGGTGCAGGTGGCAGAGCTGGAGGTTGATCACGGCAGCTGGATGGATCTGGTACACAGGAGGGTGCCCACATAAGGGATAAGGGATTAACACCAGAAGCATGAAGCCAAGCGTCACTAGACCACACTGCAGTAGAACACAATCTGGCGATGAGCGTCTGTAGAGCTGGAGGTTATAAATTGGAGGGTGGAGCTGTAAAAATGAACCAGGAATTGCCACGCCTATACTGCCCACACGCCACACACAATGGAGGTGGAGACCGGGGAATAGCCCCGTCAGTGAAAGACCACCTCTGTTTTTGTCAGTGTTCCAACCCCTTGTCTAGCTTCCTGGTTTCATTACTTCCACGTTTCGCTTGATCTCATTATTATTATTTTTTCTCTTGTCTGTTGATTTTCACCTGTGGTGATCGTCCAATGGTCTGTCTCCTGGTTAGCCTTCCTGTGTGTTTATAGTACCCGTGTTTCCTCTGTTCCTGGTCAAATACAACTTGTCTTTGGCTTGCATTCTGTTTGGCTGTTCCGTGTGCCCTGACAAGTATGCTTGTTAGAGGTTTCTACTTGCCACAGTGAAGGCAGTATAAAGCCTATGCGTCGTGCACTTGGGCCCAGTACTTATAGCAGCTTGATAACAGACAGGCAGGTAGTCTAAAACACTTATTCAGGGCGAAGGTATGGAAGTCTGGACAGGTGGGGCTAACTGGAAGCATGGAGGCCAAAGATATGTAGCAGGGGAACACTGGAAAGCAAGTCTCAGGCACCGAGATAAGAAAGCAGCAAGACCTTGAGAATTCAAACATCTGCTATCCAGTCATATCATTTTATTGTATTGTGTATTCTATATGTACCGCACAATCCCACGATACAATAGATATGATGAAATGAAAACAAGGGGTGAAACACGTTAAAATGTGTATTTTGTGAGGGAACAGCTCTGATGTCCATGAGGAGATGCATGGCAATACCAGGTGTATGATGTACTCTTATCAAGTAGCAGGATGTGCTGGGCTAAGCCCTCTTTGGAGTCCAGGCAGACAGAGGTTTGTTGTTGCTGCATCCTACTGTATTTGACCCACATCTGAGGGCTACTGTGGCACTATTATGTCACCTCTATATAATATGGATCTGTTGAAAGCTGTCGCCTGAATTTGATAATTTCAGAAGGTTTCTACACGCTGTCATGGCAACGGCAGGACTGCGAGGCAGCTGTGGAGTGCTGCTGGCTTCAAAGGACTGCATCGTGGGCCGACCCTCAACTATCAAGTGTGTACTTGTACACGTCGCTCTGTGCACAGTGCATTGGACAAGCAACTCTTGGTGGCCTTCATATCCGTTCTTAAGAAAAGCTATGGGTAATGTCACGGAGGGTTTGCCCGTATATATAGTACAATACTGGACATCTAATGTTAGACATACACGAGGAAGAAAACAGGGGTCCTGATAACTGAATAAGATTAGAAGAGGTGTGAATAACCTGTAATGTCTGACGTTCTGAGGCTATTTGGAGTTTGCATGCCAAGAACCAGTGAAGCATCTGGATAATTGCTTCCCGGGACAAGTAAATGCTGCTACAATCAGAAGTAAGAACTGCTATGACCCTTAAACGATCATGGTGGACTGTAATCTCTTTCTAAAAATGAAACCATTAGTAATAACATGCACTACGGCTGTCCAATGTCTCCAGACTAGTTTAGAGGAACTGTTATGACACCATAATTGTGTGATTAGTGCTATTGTGTTTGACTTTACTGCATCTTAAACTGCCTACTTAATGAAAGTAACAGAAGTGTCATATATTATAGCAACTTCATTTGATGGAAGCTATTATAAGTCAATGGTTTTGTATAGGAAGCTTTCATTAAACCATACATATAATGTATTGTAATATTTGAGAATGGAAAAATATGAACTATAAAAGCTATAAACTAAGGCTACGTTCACACTGCACAAAAATTTGGCCCAAAACAGCACAACTCACATGGAATCTGATATTTTCTCATCAGATCTGGGCCACTTTCATATGTGGCATTAAATCGGATACATATCTGATTATTTCAGCCGCGTAGCCACGGATGGGCATGGGTGGGCGACCGCCACCTAATTCGATTATTAATAATATTGCTAAATTAACTGAAGATACTGTAATGTGTTTCTTGTTAGCTGCCGTAGCTGACACCACCTTTCCCTTCATAGCTTACCCTAAAAAGCGCTGCAACTTGGCCTCGACTTGAACTGCTCTACAACTCCATAAACGAACACTAGGGAGCTGGGTGAGAAGACACCACCCAGAATTCCAACAATGCACAGGTTTAAAATGATTCTCCCCCCTTGATAAACTCTATTGATCATCCTTGAAAGAGGACGCAAACGTTGTAAAACTAATATGAACAGACATAGCTGTGCTTTCACTAATGTAAGTTGATATGGTAACATGACAGCCCCTCAAGTGATCCTGATGATGTATTTTACATGCGCCGGAGCAATAAAATGCTTATTTTGACTACTTAGTGGTCTCTAAATGTCGAAACACCAGTAGTTTCCAGTGGCAATATGTGTCTTATGCAAACAGGTAAGTTTGCATCATGAATTAATCACAGACGGTGGTAGGGAGAAAAAAATCGAAAACGCCATTCATTGTTCTCATAGGGGAAAACAATCAGATCCAGAAGTCCTTATATGGACATAATGACTTATGACTGGTGAGGTCTATGTTATTCCGCTCTTAGCCCCTCCCCTCCCTCAACTCCTTGACTATGTTTTTACATTTTTTCACAAGTTGTGCAATGGGTAGAGTCAGGCTCAGAGCTGGGGTGCAGTTACACTTTAATGTTTGTTATCTGTGGTGTATGGATTTGAGTTTCAAACTTATAGCTTTGACCATATTGTATGTAAACACAGCAAACTGCTGAACTATATAGGTTAGAATATATATATACTGTATATATTACTAAACCTGTGTATGTAAGATGTCCTTGAGTATTTTGAAAGGCGTCCTGAAATTTAATGTATTATAATTGTTATTATATACTATAGTGTATATATTACCCAGACAGTCAACCGAATACAGTTTGAGAATATGATTGCAAGATATCATCCTGCTCATGCCCATGCAGTGGGATGTCCAGCACATAGCGATAAAGCGCTAAGCCCCAAGACAGCATCCATTATACCTCCTTTATGAGAGTTGACTGGTACAGTAGGCCTATCATAGTGTGGTCACATTGTTTCATATGCGGGGGTTCACTCTTTGAAGTAATTAGGTAGTGCAGCTGCGGGTTAACGAGTGTGCTAATATTAAACGAGTCCATAAGATAAGGCTGAGCTGTCTTATAGCCCCCTTCTAGAGTGTAGCATCTAGCACTGGGGCTCCTTATTTCCCAGGCTCCTTGCTCTCTCTCTCTCTCTCTCTCCCTCTCTCTGAGAGAGAATACATTATTTTCATGTACCGGTATTCGTTTTTTAATCTCTAGTTTTCTCTCTTTCTTCTTCTGTGGTGGAAGTCAGCAGATGGCGAGGCTGGCTGACAGATAACAAGTGTGTGTGTGTGTGTGTGTGTGTGTGTGCAAAGGTGCTGTATGCAGCTGGTAGTTTGTGTGTGTGTGTGTGTCTGCGTGCGTGCGTGTGTGTGTGCACGCGTGTCCGCGAGAGAGAGTATATCTACTGTATAATGGCATTGACCATATTGTATCGGTGGTAGTCATAGTCAAGGTCATATATAAGCAGATACACTGTGTGTGTGTGGATGTAGATAAACAGAGATAAAGACAAAGGAAAACTAATAAATGTATATTTTATAATTCATAATGGAATACTGTGTTGGAATCATCAAGTCAGTTTGAGCTATCACTCTCTGTTTTCATTCCACTGTTAACCCTGCATAGGGCACTCGTTGAAATACTTAAGACATTCAAAATGTCAACCCTAGAGTGTTATTGGAGGATATTACAATACAGTGTTACTGTTGTTACTTTTTTTCAAAATGAAACATTGTTATGCTGCAAATCAAGGTCAACGAAGTGACCATATATGATTCCTTGCCCTACTGTGGTACGTTCTTTTAAAAGTATATATAATATTAGAAAAACACATAAAAAACTATAAAATATTTATTTAGGAATATTTATTAATGATATATTTGTACTTACTATTTAAGAACATTTTAAACTTTTGTAAACCTAAACTAGTATTTTTTATTTTTTTAATGTTTTCTTTTGTGTTTCAAAATACTGTTGTTTTGTTAGGCCCTCCCACATTTTCCTTTACTCCACCCCCTAAGTCTTAGGGCCTACTAACGCGTTAGCGCACGTTTTAGGCGTAATTTCGTCACAGTTTGTGCCTAAAATCATGGCATTGTATGCACATGGCTAAAACACTATTCTGCCTACTGAAGGAACACATGGCGAGTTGCGCTTTCCTATTCGTGCATTATGCATTTATGGGAGGGTCAAGGGGAGATTGGGAGTGTCATGCAAACATGAGGGAGGAGATGCGTAAATAGAGAGCGATTACCTATTCTGTTGAATGGATGAAAGCTGCAGTGCAAAGCCATTGTGTTCCATTACAACAATATACATATATACTGTATGTGTTCTCCCTGTAAGGCTTTCTTTAACTGTGCTTGACACTTCCCAGACCAGTGATTGCTATCTATCCCCGGGGGAGTGCCTCTGTTTATGTCCCTTGTGTAAAAGATCTTTAGGACATCATTCATTTTATTTGTGATTTTCTGTCTCTTCTCCCCCTTTCTTTCTTTCTTTCTTTCTTCCTTTCTTTATTCTTCTTCTAACACTCTTCTCTTTTCTCCTCCTGTCTTCCTTTGTCTGTGCTCCCATATAACCAGCGTGTGTGCACGTGTACGTGTATGTGTGTGCACGTGTGTGTGTCTTGGTGCTGAAACAGGCAGAAAACCAGGTTCCATCACAACCTCTGCCTTCCTGAGTACTACACACAGACTGGTCACATGGAGGGAGAGAGAGGGAGGGAGGGGGGAGAGATTTATCTTGAATTGAGATGCTTTCTAATACACGGAAAGATACAGTACAATACAATAAGATACAATACAATACGACTAGATGCAATATGTTTTTTACAGTACAACGCTGGGCTAAGATCTTATGCTGAGATACAGTTATGTGTGTGTGTGTGTGTAATATACCTGAAATATATGATTGTTTTGTCACAATTGCAATATCATTCCACAGTTTAGAGGTACTTGTTTGTATGAAGTATGCATGCTGCATGCCCTATTATACTGTTATCAGTGGTGCAGTGATGCAGCACATTAATCACTAATAATCAATAATGCACAATACTCCATTAATGAAAAGATACATGTGATTGGTTGTGATTGTGTAGTTTATCTAGTGAGTGTCAGCTGTGTGTGTGTGTGAGTGTGTGTATGTGTCTTTACATTGGCCTGTGTGTGGGAGAAAAAGTGTGTCATTGCAAAATGTTGGAGGAAGAGAAAAATGAAAATTGAAGTAATTTGTGTGTGTGTGTACAAGCTCGAGAGAGAGAGAGAGAGAGAGATAGAGAGAGAGAGAGAGGGGAACAAACTGGTTGAGTGCATTAGAACATACACTCAGAATACTGTGCTTTATGTGAATAAAAAATGTATTTGAGAGAGTGAAGGCGAGAGAGAGAGAGAGACAGAGCGAAAGAGAGAGAGAGAAATGAGACATACAACAAATATATATAACCTCAATAAAACATTCAACAATTATTATTGAGGTATAATGTATTAGGCATAATTCTTAATGTAAATGTTGTTTATGTCAACAATCTACATATAAATGGTGTATATTGTGCTGTAATGCTGACAATGAGCAGTTTGACAGCAACAAGCACAATATGGCTAATACAAGGATTCAAAATCTACAAAGGTAGATCAATGTTCAGTGCTGGCATAGAAAAATGAAAATCCTATTATGTATGAAACTTCACCATACTGTTACATACTAATATAAGACATTCAAATGAACATTGAATGACAATTCATTATTTTACTGGATATTTCAATGTGGCAATAGGACAGGCTTTATTGGCTTACGAATCTGTGGGAAACGCTGTGACCCTCACATCATATCATGTCTTTTCATGAAGCACACTATGGTATCAAACATTATTATCACTACAGTGCCAGTGCAGGCCAAACACAATTCAAGCTTGGATGAAATGTTTACTCCATCCTAGCGTCTGTTCACAGCCACCTGTCTGTCTTCTTGTCATCTAGCTGTCTGTCCTGTGTGTGTGTGTGTGTGTGTGTGTGTGTGCGTGTGCGTGTGTGTGTGTGTGTGTGTGTGTGTTCCATGTCTCGCTTTCTCTGTCTTTAAGCCTGTCTGAAAATAACAGCGCCCTCTCACAAACTCATTTAGCCTGAACCTCTGCAGGCTTTGTTATTTACTACAAGAGGTAGCCTTACAGTACATTAAACTGCAATGAATATGATTTTGCAGCACACAAGCTACACACACACATGCCATCCACATGCATGCACGCTCAGAGACATGCACACACATACACACAGAGAGAGGAATGCCCAGCACAGACAATGGAGAAACCGTCAAATAGGGATAATCTTACAAAATAGTGAATACACACACACACACACTATCACTCTCACTCTCTCTCTCTGGAGCACAATGCCATTGGCTGTACAGACTAGAGTATCATATTCCAAAACAATGGTGTTAATTTGACTCAGATATTAATGCTTCTCTACATGTCAGCTTTCAAATCACCATGCTCTCAAATGACTATCATTATTCTGGGCCTACACGCCGTGTGTGCGTGTGTGTGCGTGTGTAATTGTTACCTCTATGGCTTCTCTGCAACTGCTTTTATATTACTGTGGGTGTGTGTGTAGGCAGTGCCAAATTTCTAATTTCACTCAAAGTGTTTCTACATCTATACCACACAAAAAGAAAACAACATTATGTTTTGTTGTAAAGCAGGCTTGGTAATTCTTTAGTCTTCACTGGGATACATGTAGTTATTGTAATATAATCCACAGCATCTGTGTTGCAGTTTTAGCTCAGATATATTTGAGACGTTTAATGTAAAAATGGTCAAATGATGTAAAAGCTTATAGTTATCTTAAGTTATTTTGCGAAGGATATGAGTGGATGGCAGCTTCTAACACCCCTCTTGTGACACTTTACTTGGGGATGTCATTCGCCCTTACCAATGCCCCTGATGTCTTCCAGGCCCTATATGACACAGTTAATACATTATCAACAGGGTTTGTTATTGCCTATGTTGAAGGCATCCTCCATTGCTGAGCATGTCCGACCAGAATCTCCAGTATATTATGGAGGTAGATGCCTCCAATACAGTAGTAGGCGCAATTTCTCATCCTGCGTCCTGCCTGTGTCGTCGTCATCGTTACCTGGGAGATTGAACGGCTGGTGAAGCAGCACCAGACTCTATGGGTGTTTCTCAATGTCAAGGAAGGATCCTTAGCGGCTGGATTTCAAGGATGCCACGTCATCAAATCTCGACAAAGTACCGTTCCAATGTCTAGGATGCTTTAGAATTCTACCAAGGACTCAGTCCTTCGATCAGAGGATTTTGAAGGATGCATGTTTGCATCCTTCGCGGTCTAAATGCCCACAATCCTGTGCGAACGTCAGAAGAGGAGAGATTTAAAAATGGCGCAAAACGAATTTTTCAACTGTTATTAAAAAACGAAACGCACAGTTTAATTAAGCATAATGATTTTGAAGGCAGGACTTTTTTTGAATGACGTCATCTTGCACACTAGCAAGGCCGTTCCATTACGTGTTCTTTGAATGTCTTTCCTAGTCCAAGGACCCGACTAGGAAGACACTTGGAAGAATCCGTGCTACCAGTGGCGCAGGAGATGTTTTTAAGGTGGGGATGACAAAAGTGTGACAAAAAATGTCTCACATTTTAAGCCTGTACAACTATGCTTTAAGTTATTAAAACCAAATAAAATAAAAAATGTAAATCTGTCCCACACGGGAATTGAACCCCGCTCCCCCGCGCAAAGGACAAACACATTTCAAGTTTACCACGAGAAAGTAGATACATATAGCCCATCAATGTATTGAAGTATTTGAAAGTAATATTTACGCAATTTATGGTTGAAGCGCAATTGTCTTGACGTCATTATGGTTACGACAGATTAGACTACTACACTGGTCAACATGCCAACATGATCACTGGTCAACAACACATGCCATTATATATCTCCCTATTAAAA
>JAODOY010001368.1:0-12907 GCA_025399855.1 Forbesichthys papilliferus
TTGGGAAGGGCAGAGCTAAGGAGCATTTGTTTTGATGTAGAGTTCATATATCAAACAGCTCGTTGTGCAGCATTGCCTTCAAGCCTGACAACAAAGTCATAGCTATAACAAGTCCATGCTGTTTTAACAAATACACTAGTACTCTTAGACGGTATTATTCAATCTGGATATGTAGGCTTTCATTGTTTCATGTATACAGAAGAGGCAGGCTCTGCCTCTATACATTAAGGCAGTGCATAAGTGTTGAGTTACACTGGCCATCAGCATTTAGTGCATCACACACACACACCTTGTCGAACATCAACCTGGTGTGGCAAAAGACCAACACACAAATAAGCTCACACCTGGACTCCAATCTGAGAGAGGGCAAGTTGAGGAATGATTTAGGAGGAGCTTTAAGGGAGAGAAACGTGATACTGCGTGGGACCAAAGACATCCTTTGTGAGCATTAATCAGAACGTCCTGCAGTAAAAACATCAGCCAACACACACTCGCGCATATATACACACACACACAGAAAGATACGGGACAGTGCAGCACATCATAAGTCGTAGGTAGACCTGCGGTCTTTGTCATTATGTGGGAAGGCGCAGCCCTTGTGTTCATGGTTTTTCCATTTCTTTTGGGTGGGGGACTGTGGGGGTCAAAGGTTAACACTTTCCCTCTCCCTTGAATCCAAGATAGTGGCCGGTCCTTTACAGCTATTTAATCCTAAAGCCATGATGTCACTGGAGGAGCTGAAAGCGTGTAAAACCCAGATACAGACAAGACAAGGAGAGACCCAGTGGAGAGGCAGGGGGGTGTTGCCATAGTGACATTCTCTGCTGACCTGCTATCCTGAAAACACCCAAATCCCTCCTCTCGATTTGACCCAATTAATAAGAAAACTGGTTTAATTTGAAACACTGTTAGAGACACTAATATAGGCTACAAACTGTATGTTAAGTGAAAGTGATTGATCATGTTAAATTACAATAAGTATGCTAAACTACGTGGACATCCTCATTTTAACTACCTAAAGTCCAGTTTGCCATAAAACAACAAAGTATGTATACTAGGCTAGTGACCCGGACAGGAGACAATAACTGTGTATAGACATTTGTTTGTCGTAGAGATACATCTTTTTAAACAAACTAGATCACAACACTACTTAGTTTAGTCTGGGTGTCTGTTATGCTGAATTATTATTATGAATTATTATTATTATTATTATTATTATTATGATGATGATGAGGTCAGCTTCAGAACAGTCAGATGCTTCTCGGTCTCACCAAGGGACCACATACAGTATATTTGTCTTTGCCAGATACTCATGTTTCTTTATCTCCTATATAACTCGATCACACACACACACACACACACACACACACACACACACCCACACACACACACCTAGACAGGATTGTGTGTCAATGAATTTACAGTGTGGGCTGTTCTGTTAAACTATTGTTCACCATCTCTTCTCTTCAGTCATACAATACAGCGCCCAAACGTGTAGGTAACTCACGCTGGGTTGATACACCTGCTTTATGGCCTCAAGTTGGCAGTAAATATCAAAGATAATCATTGAGTGGAATAGGATACGCAGAATACTGTAAGCCGTTTCAGTACTATGAAAAAAATATCCCTAATCATAACCTAAATAACATGCCTTGCAACAGCTGGCTCGTGATAGCTTCAGCATGTGGACTGCATTCATTCACTAGTCTGAAACGGTGTGTTTGTGTTTCTAAGCGCTCGACCGTAAATATTTGCGAGTTCGGTGCTGACCTACTGTAAGTTCTCACTCACTCATTTGCTGGGATGTCTTGACAGGGCGAAAATAGAAATTTCTTTGGTTTCTTGGAGACGCGAAACGCGTTGGCTCTGGAGATAGTAATATGTTCTTCATTGCGCCGAGAAAAAGTTGACTCCGTTGTATGACTGTATTTATTCCAATATTTTCACATGCTCGTCTCAAATGCCGATACCATAACAATTATGGCTACTTATTTCTCCAACGCTCAGCAAAGGGCATGTCAATCATTCTTTAGGCACACGTGATTTAAATGAAGACCCAATACGTTGACATCAGGTTGAAACCCGTAGATATATTTTATATTTTTAATTCATTAGGCCTATTGTAGGCAAATTCCTTGCCTGTAGCATATATATACATTTGATCTAATTCCATAACATTTGTTATCGCCTCTATATCCATAGAATGGACCGCAAGCACCAAAAACATCACAAAATCTTAATGCTCGCTAAAATGATGTGGAATGTTGTAATTCACAACTATAAAAAAACTGTAGCAAACTTTGGAGATGTAACATAATCAGTTTGAAAGGGAGAAAATAAGCCTAAATTATTTTTATTCATGCTATTTTTTGTTCTGAACTACTGTGCCTAAATGCGTTCAATGTTAACATTGTTAATATTTACGCAAAATACAACGTGTAGGCTCAGGCCTACCTTCTATACAGCTGTCTTCTTGTTAGAGCTATATGCATAGAGAATAATTTTTTTTGTGTTCAGGATAAGTTGAGATATTCTATCTGTATTCCCTTTCAAAGTGATTTCTGGACATTCCACGTTTTTAATTAGTCATATCATTATTTTTGTAGCCCACCCAATAAGTCTGTAATAACTAGTCAGGCACATCAACATTGTTTTTTGCCACCTCTGTAGCCCAGATGCACATAGCCTACAATAGCTCTGTAGAAAAGTGTATATATAGATAAAACATAGGCTTAAGTCAAGACAGGTGTCGACACCTAAGACAGACACCAGTTTAATTTGACACTGCACACAATTGTTTGAGCTTGGGGTTTTCGAGCTAAACCCAATGTTTTCTTCTATATTAATAGCCTGTGATTAATGTTATGAAAACACAGCGTAAGGGAAGGACAGTTGTATGTTAACGCTGAACTATGGAAACTGGGTCAGTGAGGAACCCATGGGAACAGAGCAGTGTGTAGTTCTCTATATTCAACTTACTGTAGATCCATGCCACTCCCCATTTGCCTAACATAGAAAGAGTAGATAACATTCCATTCTATTGTTATAATAATATGATTTACTAATTGAAAATGGGAACATATTTACAAACTTTTAAAAAGATTACCCTTTTGACTTTAACCTATATTTTGTGTTGGACTGAAGTCAGCTCTTCTTTTGCTTAAGGACAGATTTTTCATGTATAAAGAAATGGGTTGCGTTTTCTCTGGAACAATTTTGATTGATAGCCACTATGTCCATTGACGACTGGCAGCATCAAGGCTGTTAAACCCTTCAGGAACTAACAAGAACTGCCTAAATGATTGTCCTGTGGGCAAAAGACATGGCCTCGGAGTCTTTTCACGCCATATCATCTTACCCATAGCGAGATGACTTCATCGTCAACTGAAACCGCTAGAATCCTCAAATCTCATCGCCATGGTGATATAGCCTCAGGTAGCAGGCTAACAGACAAACAATGGCAAACCTGTCTTTTACCATTGCTATCCTCTCAACGTGTCTACTGTAAATCTAGCCTTCCAGTAAAATAAATTATAGTCAGGTAATAACAGTTTTTTCCACAATTCAGGTACAGGCATGTTCAACCATTTTCAGTAAGTGGGAGACCAATAGTCCAAATACTTTTTTAGTTTACCTGTGATGAATCCAATTTCAGGGATTGCAGTCAAAATAATTACATTGCTACATTTGCGTTATTGCAGTACTTTAATCAGGTGATTATGTGGCCAGACAGAGAAATGGTATTTATTCTAGCAATCTGATAGCCAACTTATACTCAGCCAACATACATTTTTCCTACTTAAGCTTACTGCAGTCTTGCGGCTTATATACAATTAATTTAGCAATTCTGATGAAAGATTGCCAGTGTCTTGTGCTTTTGTGGCCTTTTGCATAACACAAACGGAAACAATGCACTGCATAAAACTGACTTTGCTGCTATGAAATTACTCCATGTAAAATTCTTACGCTTTTACCATTGTTTATGCTCTGGTTGCTAGCTAACATAGCTAATGTTGACATTTGTCTTAACAAAAGTGTTTGAGAATGGTATATCACACAGGACTTGTAAAGCTAATCTTCATCAGATATCAACTCATCCAACTCCTGTTTTCCATTACACACAATATAACTACAGGATGTCACAGTTATAATGATAATGATGGTGATGATGACACACATTACACAATACTTCATTAACAGTTCCCATAACTAGGAGTTTGTGTGTGCGTGTGTGTGTGTGTGTGTGTGTGTGTGTGTGTGTGTGTGTGTGTGTGTGAGCATGCTTCCCTTTGCTGATAAAAAAATCTACCTTAATGATTTTATTTAACATCCAAGGAGGAGAAATTGAATAGAAAATCTTTACCAGTTTTCCTTTCCTGTCAAAATGTAGCTTTGTTTAGTGAACTTGTTATTGTTATCTTTGGGTTCAAGTTGAATCAAGTGTTGAAATGCAATAACATATGTTTATTGATATTATATTTATGATAATAACGGACTGGAAATTAATTGAAGGAAAACATTGCAATTACTGAAATTTTATAGACATGTAAAGAATGGTATTTATTTAAACAGCACATAAACTGCATTTGGAAAATCTTTCAATGGAACCATGTTGATGCAGCAATGCATTAATAATAAAGTGGAAAATGAATATTGTCATTAAACTATTGCCTCATGTCATGTCACAGCAAAACATTGTTATGCTAATGTGTGACTATCTCTCTGTATCTTTCCCCCTCTGTCACACATACAAACACATGCACGCACAGTCGCACACACACACACATGCACTCACTCACGCACACACACACACACACACACACACACACACACACACACACACACACACACACACACACACACAGATACAGGTTGCAGGTTTGTTTAAAATTGTATTATATAATCCAAATGTAAATTATATTCACCATTCACCAACACTATTCCATTGATTCCCCCTTTGTCTACTAAGCAGCCCTAATATTATTATAAGGCAGCATCCCTGTTGTTTAGGAAGCTCAAAGCCCCAGCTAACTGCTATATTACATAAGCACATCTCTGGTAGCTAATCAGGATCCTTGCACAAATTCTAGCTACATTTAAATGATGACTGATGCCAGACTAGACCAATGGCTAACAGACCAATCCTAGCACACTAATCCCATTGCTCTTTGAAAGACCCCCACAGAGGTGTTTCTCACCTGTCCCCATTCCCCAGGGATCCAGCGAGGAGGGGGGCAGCGGCCCAGACTGCAGCGGGTGCGTACAGGAAGCTTGTTGTGGCTGGGGCATTGGGCAGGAAAAAAAGTTCTGGCCAGGTCGCTACTCTTGCACAGGACGATACGATGCTTGAAGCCAGGCCCACACTTTGGTGTGCACTAAAGAGAGATGCCAGACATACAGTGAAGAGTCTAACACACTGACTCAGCCATGCTGAAAGGCATTATAGTGCTACAAAACATTGTTCATTTTAAACCAGCGCTCTATGTCAGATGTAACCAATTCAAGATGGTGTTCCCTACCTGCCTTTTCCAATCACAATCACGCAGGTTCAGTGTTGCAGACTTGCAAGTGCCAGTGTAGACGCCTCTTGTCTCTGGCAGGCACAACTGTGATTGGTAGGGATAAGTAGGGAAACTCTTCTTACATCTCTCTGTTAACTCTGACATGGAGCGCTGCTGGTAATCATTCTTGCAACACAAGGTTATGTACCACACCTTTAAAGAGAGGGTAGTGTTGTCTCACCTCTGACCAATCCAAGGGGACCCACTGAGGAGGGCACATCTGAATATTGCATGACTCTCTCTCGATTGGCCGGTGGGTCAGACAATGGCTGTCCTCCAATGTCTCGTCCCCGGCAGGGCCAATTTTCCTGATACAAAGAACCGTCCTGATGCGTATGCCTCCATCACATGTCTTTCCACACTCAGACCAGTCTCCAATAAGCCACCTGGAAGCACAAAACAATGTTGACTCTGTTAGTACAAATGCTGGTTCCATTCCAGCCCAAATTTAGGTACATCTCAGTAGTAGTTTACAGTAGCTGCCTTGCTAAACTTTGTCCTGTCTCTCTTCTCTCACTGCCTGCTAACAAGTTAACATTTCACAGCTCTAATGTTTGTCTGTTATTTACCTAATGAATCAACTCAGAAAACAGTAAACCTAATTAAAGTATATATGTAGTATATTGGTAAAAACAACAGAGAACTTTGTATTTATTACTACCGGTAAGGACTCTTACGCCGCCGTGAGTATGTTATCTTATTTTTACTGGTTTGTCAACCACGCAAACCTGTGCGTGTTGACAACCTTATGCGAAGGCCCTAATGCGGAAGTGCCATGCCTTGTTGAAGCTCCCCAAATAAATCACAGAGTTTAAGCATTTTAAAATAAGCATAAAAAAATATGTATATTCAGTTCTTAGTTACACCAAGATTCATTACAGGAAAAAATCTGTGTGAAAATAGTATTTATAAAAGGTCGCTTTTCGCTGTCTGAACAACAAGTAAATCATATAGGGAAATCCTTGTCTTTTCATGTGCAAAGTTGTAGTCTTGGGTAATAATGCTCAAGCAAAGCATACAAAAACATATCTTTCCAGCAAATGTAATATTTATACCAGTACTGTTAAAGGGAGACAGTCATGCATGTACATGGCGAATAAATGACTAGTCATAGTGTATGTATTCATGTTTGCTAGCTAGCTAACATTTAATAGGACGTAAGTTAGCAGATACAGTACCACATGCAGGGGCGTGTCTAGGACATTTTACTGTGGTGGCACAGTGGTGGCAAAGAGATTTGTGGTGGTAGCCACAGAAGAACATATTCAGTGTGCCAAAAATATTTACTAAAAATAGGCTAAAATATAAATGTTACATGCTTTAACTGGTTATGGTCAGTCTCCTATTTTGCATAACTTTTATAGACTAGTCTAGGCTAACAATAACAATGACAAATAATTTGACAATTTTCTGATCTCATTTAAAAATGTTAAGGTTATTAAGTATCCAAATAGCTACACACCAACAAAAAAAGCATATTATTTAAACTACTATAGCCTACATACATTATAGCATAGCATATAGCCTTCTGATATAACACATTAAACCTGGAAGTCTTTATAAAATAAAAAACAACTTTGACCATATTTAAGGCTGTTAAAGTAATGCACTTTGTTCTTAACACTGTAAGGTGTTAGTCCCATGTCAGGTGTTATAACACCTACATAATGTAAACACAGGCTTGTTTTAATCTAAGGAGAGATTAGTATGGGTGGGAACCAAATAATATAGGCCTTGTATTATGTACAAATAACAGGCAATTGTAATGTTACTGAATCAGAATGTATTATTGGTTTCTAATTTAATATTTAATATACAATAGTTTATAACAATAACATTCAGTATGTTAATGCACATTAGACATAGCCTGTCTAATGTGCAGTTTTAGTTTGTCATGTTTATGTACTGCCTCTTTTAACCTTTAAACTTCTTTTGGCCGTTGTTCACTATTTTCATATAATTAAATAATTCTAAAAATATTTCTGTAATAGCTATCAAGTATTTTACTGTATGTCTCTGATATCAGCACCATCTCAGCTACAATTTGGATAATATCACTAAATATTTTTGAGAAACTTAACTCACTGTTTAGGATTTTAAAACACAATACGATTATAAATGCCATAAACCATTATGTTATGGATGGTAAAATAGTGTGTTGTTTTCAAACTCGTCTGAGTTAAAATAGAAACACAAAATAATTTAAGTACAGAATTGTATTCATTTATGTGAATGCATTTTTATTATAAGCCATATGTTTATTGTAGTATGTTTTAATCTAATTATTTCTTAATTTTTTAATTTATGAAGTATCAAAAACTATACAAAGTTGTATATTTATTTTTCATAGTGTATTTTTTTGCTTTTAGGTGAGAGATTTTAGAGCGCATCTAGTCTTTACTGCTCTGAAGAAGTTTAATGTAAACTTGTCCCTCTCACTACCATTCAAAGATGCATAATGCGAGGCATTTTACAAGCACCATTGCCGTTAATCTTGTACAGCCACTGTTATGCTGACGAACACAAGCCATACAACAATATTTTCGGCTGAATATCTGGAGTATCTAGCCTTTACCTTTCTGAAGATATGATACGAAATTTCATATCTGAAAACGGCATAGGTTTATATTTATATAAACCTATGCCGTTTTCAGAACATAGTTGAGAGTGCATTTTAGAGGCAACTTTATCGTATCACATTTCAGATTTTTGTGGGGGAGAACAGCTAGTGTGGCCAATCACATTTCAGTGGTGGCCATTGCCACCCCTAACCCCTCCTCTGACCACACAATACACATTAAGATAATGCTAATGCTACTGCCACTTCGCTGTAGTCGGGAACAGTGTAGCATAAAATGCAGCTCTGAATGAATCTCCCCCACACTTCAGTCATTATCGCAAATGTGTCAACCCGCATCGCACGTCGTCTCCTCCTTATCATAAGCAGAAAGGAAGCCCATGGTCTCCTGAAATTGGTTGACAGCATTGAGATGAGAAATGTATTGAACCATTGCTCGAACCAGAAACTTTCTCACTGTTATTTTCCCAATATGCACCTCTCACATAGAAGCACATTCAACTCCGAGGATGCGTAGGCTAATTGTACACGCTTCAGCCAGTGTACATTTGCTGACTGCAACACCAGACATAAACGCTGTATTTTCAAATGTTACCCATTGTGTGTAGTTTGTAGCCAGCTGACCCTGTGAGACTATACTGTTATGAATTATGTAGATTTCGATCACACACTTGTATACCATCGCCTAGCAACATAGAATGTGTAAACTGGCGGTGGCCCAAAAAGAAGAAACTTGGCAGAAATATATGCATTTTGATTAGGCTACGGATACTAAATATGAATGAGTATTTACTGGTTAATAGGAGGCATAGTTGGTTTAAACTCTTTAAATCCAAAATATAGTTTCTCTCTGATACTGTTGCCTTTCGAAGTTAATGTCAGTGTTACTGGGCACTTTTATTTACTTATAAATGTTTTAATTGCCTCCCAGTCATTTGTCAGTTAGGGCTACACAATGTAGTTCTCAGGGTTTTACACATTGTATTCAGTAAATATCTTACTTGCGTGTCAGCATTAAATGTATGTTTATTTTGTATCAAACTGCTTAGCTTGTCATTCATTTTAGCATGTATATATACATAGATGTTTCAGAGAATGTATGGTCATGGAAAATATACCCCCAACATCATGGAAAAGTCCTGGAAATGTTTTGGTAAAAATGTGTATGTACCTTGTATATACTGTTTTTATGACTAGAAAACAGATCTGCCTTATACTGTAATGTATAGTTTAATCCACCATGAAGGGAGAGTGATTAGAGTATGTTTAAAGTTATCTAGTTAGCCATTATGCGTCTAACAGATGATGTAGAGTATAGAAATTAGTGCACACCACTACATTCCAACCATATAGGGAAAAAACTGAATACAGATCTATAAAGGATCATAACAGCGTGAGTGGTTTGAACAGCAGTATCGATATGACTAGAGCCTGCTGCTAATGCACTCATCCAGAGGACAGAGGCTCTGTGGTGAGTTGGAGAATGTGTGCTGTACAGGTTGTGTAGCCTTACAGCCTATACAGGTCAGTGTAGTGCCCATGCTATCATTATCGAGTGCTACAAAAATAAAGCAGACAGGCAATCAATGTGGAAATCTTGGTCTGTAATCAGCTATACTGGAGGAGCCCCTGTAATTGTTGCCTTTATTCTGTAGACTTTTTGAGTGTTTATCAAAGCTTTAATGCTGAGTGGAATGTAAACAGAATGTAAACAGCTCCGATATTGTCATGTGACATCAATAGTCCGTTGTGATTGGTTAAACCCATGTCATCGCCAGGCAAAAGTCACTTTTGGCCTGTTCTGTGTTTAGAGACACCCTTACTGTTGAACTCCATGGCCTACTCAAACTCATCCATTACACAAGAAACGTCTGGTCAAGCAACAGAGGAAATCCTGGATTTGCATGAGACAAACTGCTCCCCCACATGGAATCTGAAGTCCGCGTCAAGCAGGGATTTTGTAAATAACAAGGAGCTCCATCTGCAGAGTGTGTGCCAAAAATTTCACTTGGGGACATTCTTGCTGTTTCATGGTAGCCTACACCAGTTGTGAATGGTGACGGTAGCGGATTAGTCAATACATGTACTTGCAATTAATTGTAGTGAATAGAAATTCAAGAAAGCATTTATTGGTTTGATTTTGTCATTAATAGCCTAAAGTCCCATAAATGACAATGAAGTGGGTAAAGGAGACTAGAACAAGAGTGAATTAAACAAATTATAAATATCAACTGGAAAGGCTTCCTAAGTGTGGATGAAAACAAAACAGAGATCTTTCACTTTCTGGGCAAGAACTTTGTGGAAATATTGACTATCAAACAAGTGTCTCCATATCTACTTTCCTAGTTTAACCACTGAAAAAAATGGTCTCTGCAGGCGCAAGGTTCAAAAGGGTTGTACTTAACTTCATTTTCCACGGGTATGTTTTATTGGTAGCATAATATACCAATAATAAAAAACCAAGTGTAATTTCACATTCCTTTTAAAACTGTACTTTTTCTTTTTTATTATTTTGCAAGTTTGTGTGCTTCTCTATGTGTATAACAAGCTGGGCATGCATGTTGTAGGGGAGAACGGAGATAAGCTACGTTTTGCACTTGATGATTGTAATACAAAATAAAAGTATATTTGTTTTAAAGAATAGTTAATATATATACACCTCAGGTTGTTGTGCACCTATAGAAATTTAAATAAGTTCATTATTATGGTTTTAGAACAATTACCAATCCAAAAAAGTTTGTCCAATGACACAACTTACCCCAAGGTAGGGGCATAGGGATGGGGTAAATAGTGTCACCAATAAAATTGCATAAAATTAAACAATTTTGAGATAATCTTGATTATTCATTAAATAATCAATTTGAAAAAAGGCAAAAACTCTTATTTTTAGATAAACACCTATGTTTGTGTGCTGTGGTTCCACATTTTAACTTTTCAGTTAAGATTTAACTAAAATGTGTGTGTTAGCTACATAAAGAATGTAGGCTATGTGTACTTGTGATGTTGGGTATACTATTATATAGGCTACAGAATGTTTTGTGTGTGCCTTAAACTTAACATTAGTCAACAATTAGCCTAGATACAGTATGTACTACATCAACACTATAACATATACAATGAACTTGAACGGTGATGCGGTCAGTGTGTGTTTGTGTGTACTGTATGTGTATATGTATGTATGCGGAATATAACAAAATAATACTTTAATACACAGGATACTATGTAACTATGCAGCCTATATAAACCTTTGGGATAAATTGATACATTTTATCCTACAGTCTCCATTTTGACAACAGTTTCACACAGTGGTTCAGATCAACAATTGTGCAAAGTTCATTAACTTATTTTGTAGATTTATAAGCAGCAATAAAACTGATAACATTTGTACAATTATTAATTCACTTGGCATGACAAAATATTATTATTTTCCTATATTTTGCTCTGCTTTGCTTACAACTCTCTCCATGTGCTTGAGTCCAAAATGGGTTGACCAATGTTAACTATACTTCCTTAATATGTGGTCACATAATATTTGTTGGTGGCTCATCTTACCAACTCGCCCCATCTGCTATAGGCGCATATTAGGCTACTACCTGTATCTTTATAATGAGCTGTTAAAATAATAGTTGAATACTGTGCCCTTTGGTATTTGAACAATGTGGCACTGGAAGGGAAAATTAGATCTGCTTCGGTTTAAAAATGCAAGGACGAGAGGTGCTTTGCGCCGGGATTGATATAGGACCCATAGTTTAAGATAAGTTGTTGAGATCATATTTAATATGGTTATACTCTTTACAGTCACTGTATTAACAAAAAAAATGATCAAAAAAATTAAACTTGGGAAAATCCACACAAAATGCATGAAACGGCATATTACAGTTTAGCCGAATTTCTTAGATATGTGATTTACTCCAATGAGTTCACCATTAACTATTTACCTGAACAGTTTATGATATATACAGTATCTCACAAAATTGAGTACACCTCTCACATATTTGAGCATATATTTTCATTTGACAACAATGAAGAAATTACACTTTTCTGCAATGTAAAGTAGTGATTGTACAGCTTGTAGAACGGTGTAAATTTGCTGTCCCCTCAAAATAACACAACACACAGCCATTAATTTCTAAACCGCTGGCAACAAAAGTGAGTACACCCCTAAGTGAGAATGTCCACTCTGGCTGCTTATTTGCGGTCCATAGTGGAATAGGTGACACTTGACAAGATCCAAGTACGGTATTTATACAAAAACATTTCCCTCCAAAATGTTTATTTTTGTGGGAAGGCACAGCATTTGTGCGTTTGATTTGGCGTAATGTCACTGTTGACAAGTTCCTTGTTGTCGCTGGCACGAAGACACGCCCCCCGAGCTGGCGGTTGTTCTACAAACTGTTCTACAATCACTACTTTACATTGCAGAAAAGTGTAATTTCTTCATTGTCACATGAAAAGATATGCTCACATATTTGCAAATATGTGAGGGGTGTACTCACTTTTGTGAGATACTGTATATGATGTATATAGTATCGATATAATTTGGTTATGGCGGAAAGTAAAATGGTTGTCATAGTCACCACAAGGTGATTTTGCGATGGCTCCATTTCTGAAAATGTTAGGTTTGTGATTGTTTGTGATTGGAGGGTTGGCATGATGAGTGTAACATGAGTGGTGGTATTACTTTATTTTTTATATATTGTATTGCTTTTACTCATTTTGTATTGTTTTTAATGACGTAGTGTGAAGCACTTTGTGTTACATGAATTTG
>JAODOY010001369.1:0-12906 GCA_025399855.1 Forbesichthys papilliferus
CAATTGAATAATTCTGGACGATGTGATGACCGATGCCTGCGATAATTTAGGGGTGGCCAAACTATTTACACAATTACATCATATGAATATCAGTGTATTGTATCTGGTTCAGAATGTTTTTCAACGGGGAAAATATAGTCGTACTATCAGTCTTAATACGAATTATATGATATTATTAAAAAACCAAGCAGATGGCTCCTGATAATAAATCATACTTCATGGAGAATTATGCGGATGCTGTTAAAAAAAACTCATGAGTATTTATTGTTGGACCTAACGCCGAGATGTCCAGACTAACTCAGACTGCATGCTAAAATATTCCCTGGCGAACACACGGTAGTCTATCTACCTAAGAAATAAATTAGGATTATGTTTTACGGCTAAATTACGCTAGAGGGCGCCATCGATCTGGGTGGACGGACTTCGACGGACCTCTAGGGTGGAGCGAGTTTATATATACACTGGCGGATCTAAACATACCGACCACTTTCATTACAAATAAAGCAGCTAGGACTAAATTTCAAAACATGCGAGATCAGTACCGACACAGCTCCGATCGGGGTAACGATTCAAATTGTGTGAGTGGCTATCCTTTTTAGATACACAGACCGATGATAAGTAAGCACGCTGTAACCATATGTTTTAATAAATAAAAAGTTGATTACATTATAACCAGGTGTCTTATGTTTTACATACATTTTCTACAATCTGTAAACATTTGTAAAGAATACGCTTGTTGGTTATAACAGGATGCTGGGTATATAGCCGAACGTTGCATATTCTTCACATAGCATGTAACCATTCAATCATTTCTATCAGGTTCATCGCTCCAATAGTGCGTCATTACACGTTCCATAGTTAAACTCCTAGCCCTCTGACTTAGGTAATATATGCAGTGGGGCCCGCCCGTTGATAACGCGTGCTGAAGTTGTGAGTTGTGATATATAATACGAGATCAATGATGTACTAGAAATCTTAATATAGAGATAGGGTAGTATGCAAAATCCGTAAGAATCATAGAACGTGGCGTTATCGTTAGCTTCAAGGGTTAGCGCTAGCCAATGTGCACCAGGAGAGCGGCTATCATGAATGTTGACAATTAAGTATGCGCTGCTTGTAAACACCTGATCTAGAGGCAATTCATCACATGCATACAAGCAGTTAAAAACCCCCTCCAATCTCGGCCTCATAATGCCTTCAATCTCCACGGTGTTCATGTTCTAATAATCATCTACAAGAACCTGTCTCTAAGAATTGATCTCCAGAATAGAATCGAAACAGTATACGATAAGGGTGGCTCTTTCTGGGAGGGGCACCCGGAATCTCAGTTCTAGTCGTAGACAGCCCTTAATCACAGCCAATAGTGACAATAAAGTTAGTGAAAATAAACAGACTATAGCCGGTGTTAAAATTGTCCGGATCAATGGGTAGTGATTGGTCCTTCAGATGGCGCCCAGTGGCTAAAAACAGATTGTAGAACTCCCGCACTGTCTGTTTATTAACGAAATGTGGTGTAAACGGTTTGAATGGTACAGATCTTCCAACAAGTGATAATGAAAGGTGTTCAACGTCATAATTGTTAAAATAAAAATGGTTCAAATTGCTGGTCCCAACAAATGCAGCATGATCCACCATACCTAGAATTACATAGCGGGGTATAGCCCCTAAAAACAGATCATCTATTGACCCGACTCTTGAATCCTGCGGTAGTGAGTATGTCTTTAAATTGATTCTAGATAGCGGGTATAAAGCGTTTGCCTGTTGTAATGCTATTGCATGGCTTAAACGCACTGCAGGGGCCACTGTCACTTTTTTAATATACAGTGAGGCACCCAATACCTGTAGCTTATACGTGGTGTTATTAGCACACCTCAGTGAAAACTCGTCTTTAGCCCTTGTCAGTTTAATTTTCAGATCTATTATCTGATCTGCTATGGATCGGTCCCAGGGTGTGAAATTCATTAGAATTCGCGCTCGATTATGTTTGTTTAAACTGGTATTATCTCCTCCAGGCATAGCGTTCATGTGCCCTGCGTGATCTTTAATAAACAGTCCAGCGCTGAACTAAGACTCCAGCGTCTGGGGGGTGTAGTTAAGCAGTGTTTCGATGAGCACTCTGTACGGGTGTGTAGCTGTCGATTGAGTAATCATACGGTCCCCCAATGTGACATCGCATTGGGAAAATAGTGTGCTAGAAGGGTAGTTTATAATCCCGACCGGTGCAGCGTTAGCTAGCGTGGTACCATCCTCAGTGATTTTAAGGCGCAGATGTAACAGCGTGATTGATCACCATCGCCCGGAATTACGAAATCGATTGGAGACCCATCCGCTAGAGCTGATTGTGGTAGTATTTCAACATAGTTTAATCGCTCTAAAGATAGCTGTGTCATAGGAGCTGTAAATAGGTCTGTGACTTGTGGTGTAGGAGGCCATATTAGAAAATATTCCTATTTGACTTCTTCCACTTCTTGCTAGCTGAATGCTTCTTACCACAAGCTCTAGGTTTTGATGGGGTCTTAGCTCTGGTACGTCTTCTTTTATATGGCACTAGTCTTGCCCCTGGGGGCCTTTTAAGTGGTTGTCTACACAATACCATAAGCCCTGATCCTATGAAACGATTTGGATTGCTGTACAATGGTTGTGTGAAGGACATATCGCTATTCGTTGTCTGCCCTAGCTAGGGGCTGAAAATGTAGATTATGCGCTGTTTTCCCGTGAGTAAAATTCACGTGCTGATTCTGGTCTGTCTTTACCTCAACTGCTATTGTCTCGATGTGGCTGCTGCGCACGCGTACATACTGTGGTTTGTTATAACTTAATGTGATAACATCCCCGTATTTACCATCACATTTAACTGTTCGAAGAAGCGGTACATAGCTATCACCTACCATCTGATAGTCAACAATGTCGCAGAACACAAACCGGTTGTAATTCCCCGCATGCATGATCATTGGATATGGAGCCTGGTTATACTGCTCCCTCAGCCAGAACCATTCGTTGTGTTTAAACCCTAGAATGTGGGCCAAAGCATGGTTGAAACATGTGATACGTTCGATTTGATTTCCAAACTACGTTTCAGCGGGTGATATCTAAAATGGACTGCCGTTTCATAAGCCTGCATTATCAAACCGTTTAACTAGTCGATTATATGATTTATAGGATCATAACTGGCTGGAATCATTTTAAGCGTTACCGCCTGTAATGGCATATTTTTACTTATTCTTATATGTTATTATATTTTTGTATAAGTCTTGTATTTATGATCTGGGAACTGCCTTTCGTGTGCTTTCACAGACATTAATTTACATGACTTTAATGACCTTTTCACTTAAGACTTGTTTCTGTAGGTTTGAGATAAGTTAACCTTTACAGGATATACACAGGAAGACTCTAGAAGGCCATTAAAGAGGCCTTTTACGATCATTTACATTAATGACTATGCCATATCCTGCTCTGACCACCCTTTCAACTATGCTCTCTCATGTGAGAACTTACAGGAATGACCATATGTCTTTTAGCCTCTTTTCTTAAACCTGTGACCCCTTCTGGTGTGTGTCTTAACTGTAGCTACATCCTCCTTCTGTCTTTATTGATTGATTGCTATCCCCTTCTGTTGTTATTGTAAACATGCTCTATGTACCAGCTATATAAGGAGCAGGGAGACAAAGAAGGTTGAATATATTCACAAGATGCATTGAACTGCATTTGTTGAGAATGCTCCATTTCTATAGAAATTATTAATTAAACAAGGATTAAAGATTCTTTGTCTAAATATATCCATTTATTGAAACTTCCCACAACACGCCCTTTTAGCTTTAGAATCCGGTAGTGGATCCCCACCCTTTGGGTGTTTAGCTATCACTTCGAAAGTGTTACCGCCTATTGGTGTGTTAAACTATGTGTTATCTCACTCAAACCAACTTCCCAATTCCTGGTTAGATCCAGAGGTCTGCTAAGGTCTATAGTAAAACATGATGCCTTATTATCCCTAAACGTTTCCATGCTAACGTTGCTCAGTAACGTTACATAGAATGGATGATTGATAGCGGGTGTCATATCTTCTGCACTGTACTGGTTATGACCCAAGAGTTATATTTTTGAGGCCAACCTCGCCAGCTAACTAGACAATACTTTTTACGGTTGACTGTTTTTGTTCGTAAAACCTTCTCCACGTGATACAACTTGTCCGCATCTATTTTAACCTTCTGCAGTTCCGGTTCATAGAACGACCCCGTTATGACCTCGCCCTGGAAAACCTTTAATTTATACACAGGTGGGGTCTTAGGAATTCTCTCGCATATTGTAAACAGTTCGCTGGTATAGCTTTGCTCATACTTTTTATCAAACACACCTATGTTTAGATATCCTTACGGTATCGTTTAACACAAATTTTGGTTTTATTTGGTTATGGCGTATACTGTTGAGTGGTATTGATTCGTATAAATTGTTGAATACCTCTTTAATGTTCGTTGGCGTTACTTGGTGGGGTTTCATTTTAATGCTTTTATGATATCTGTGATTATAGCTATGTATAATATCCTGGACTACATCTATGTAGCGTTGAGTGTTTTTAGCTGTAAAATACCTCCACATCCATGTCTTAAGCGTTCTGTTAAATTGTTCAACAACCGATGCCTTTATGACACGGTCTGTTGAATAGTGTGTTATTTTATGTTTCTTCATCAGTTGAGCAAATGGTTTATTGTAAAACTCTTTCCCTTCATCCGTTTGCAATCGAGCCGGTATTTTGCTCTTGTTTAAGATGCTTGCAAAAGCTTGTGTGACCAGCATAGCTGATTTATCCTTTAAAGTTCTAACATAAGCCATTTTTGAAAATACATCTATTACTGTCAGCAAGTATTTGATACCGTCATTTGCATCACTCAAACCATGCATATCGCATAGACCCGCTTGAAATAGTTTTAAGGGTTTCATCACAAAGACTCTGTTTCTGTCGAAGTTAACCCTAGCTGGTTTATGCAGGGTATAGCTATCCTGGCCTGATAACCAGTCCATGGTTTTAGCTATGGCTGGCTTACCAACAAGCTCGGCTGTCGAGGCCTGTAGGCGTTAAACACCGCCATAAGACCCCGGATTCTTAACCGTATAATACACCTGTTTTAACGCATCATTCTACCCCGTTTGAATGTCCATATTTATGTGGCTAAATTATCCATGACACGGTTCTTTAGGGTTGAGATGTTTTAATATTTTTAAAAATAATTCACAATGCATTTCATTAAAAGATTTAAATTCACACATTTTTAAATAATTCACAACATATTTAATTAAAATATTTAAAAATCACCAAGTTTTTAAAAATGATTCACACCGTATAACAGTTCATTTAAAGTTTTAAATTCACACAGTTTTGACAATAGCTAGCAATTCAACTAGTGGTTTAACACCATGGTGTTGTCTAACTAACCAGTTGGCTTTCCTTAAAACCTTTGTGTAGTTAAATGCCTCCTTTAGTTTTATTTTAGCAACAGTTATATCTACAATCATTGTATACAGACATAGTAAAACCACAATAAGAAATTAATCGTTATTCACTATAACCGTGTTCAGTAGATTATCCATACTTTTCCCTGTTGCTAGCAGTGTAATACAATCTCCCCACAAACGACAAGTTCGTACACAATCCATTAACATAGTAATTTTAACAACACATTTGTCAGGGTCTTCCTTAATAATCTTCTCCAATATGATCGTCATTTCATGGGTCACCCAATAACATGTAATGTCCTGCAGAATCGAGCGTAGAATGTTGCACACCACTTACCTCGCCAATAGCGTTGAGCGTTTAGAAGTAGGTTCTCGAACTGCGGGTTGCTGTCCTCGTCAGAGTCCAGGACTTGCTGGAGTTTGTCCAGGATATAGTCTTGATCTTTCAACTCATACAATATAATTTCAGCCGTTACGCGCAGCCTATTCGCTGACACTGGCACGCCGTATGATGTTAAAACATGCAGTGCTGCTGGTATGAATCGGTCGTTCGAGAGTGCGGTCATCAGTTCATCATGATGGTAGGCGTGATAGCCTTTAGGAGCTGGGAATAAACAAGGATGCTGTTTTTGACTCGGATGGTTTGTAATACAGCCGTTACAATTCAGGGTTTTGTGTGTTTTTAGCTTCCTTTCGTAACCATGCTACCACTTGCTTTAGAATGAATATAAACTGATCAATGTTGGGGCCATAGCTTCCGGTCGTTAGCATCATCCAGCTCAGCCGTAGATGGGGGGTGCAACGCTGGTATCGGTTCTGTGCGGGGTTCTTGATCCGGTTCTGCGTCTGATAAAACGCCTTCGTAGGTGGCTATTTCCAAATAAGTTAGTGGTATATGGAGTATGAACCATTAGTGGTGTGTGGCTCCACGATCTCTGAATCTTGAAACATATCCAGACGTTTCAGCTCGTTAACAGAGTCCATAGCTAAAATGTGGCTAGTTTGATGTATCTGCTTTGCTTGTTGAAGTTGTGAACGTAGGTCCTCTGCATGGTTGATATACTGCTTGCGTTCTAGGGGGTGGGGTCTGTTGTCAGGGCTCATTCATGACCCCAGCCCCAAATAGATTGCACCGGATTCGCACAAGGTGACACCAAGTTGTACTTTGTTGGAATAGGAACCATATATGTGTAGCTTTATCTTCATGGGTCCACAACCAATCCTCACCTAGCACCTTCAAAACGGGTATAAAACATTCACAGACCTCGCTTATTTTTGCCAAAGTTAATTCCCCATCACCATATGTAGCTAGGGAGTAGAGAGCTTACAGTAACTTTGCCAGCTGCTATGAACCAGGCCTTCAGTCGTCCATTTCTTCATATCTTGGGATACAACTTGTTGTAGGATTTCCTAGTAGTCAGCATTCAAACACACATTTCTTTCACTGTTTTCTCTAGAAAAATATGTCAATTCACTCTTCTGATAATCAAAGGCATACCCCCAGACCGTACCCCCAGCAAGATTCTGCTAAAAGTTCTAGAGGTGGTATCAGAGTTCGGTACATTGCCCTGCGGCGTTTCTTTGGTGGTGCTAATACGTCCCCCGTTGGGTATATTCTCGTTGATACAGATATCTCATTTAGCACAGCAATCGGTTGTTGTCTTGTCAGCTCATATTGATCACGGTAAAATCCTTAATGTATGCTCGTGGGTCTGCAAGGGTGTTTGCTGTTTCCTTCGGGGTTGTTTTTATAGCGTGAGTATGAGTTACGCCTACACATGCTCACGCACACACACACACACACAGGCTCTGACACCTAACCTTCTCAGACACAGCTCACCATCGTTGCGGATATAGGGAGGGCTTATTGCTGGACGGCTATGCGTGGGGGTAGATTCTCGCTATCTCCCGCAACCTTACGAATGACTGCATCCCCCAACCGTAGCGATCTGTTGGGCCATCAATGACTACTTCTAAAGACCATGGCTGTATAGCCGGTTGCGGGTTGTCTTTGAACGCCGTTTTTATTTCCGCAAAGACGTTTTATACGTAGTGAAATCCTCCTAGCACAGCCCAACAATTGGTTGGTATAATAGCGCTCGTTCCATAGCATAAACCGGTGTATTGCAAGGGCCTGTCAGCTTATAGATGTTTCTACAATGGCTAATCATAAGGAAATCTCTAGGTTTACAGCAGTCCATGCTAAACCCTTCCCTCATATTTGCTGATGATGTGAAGCCATGGGTAATCATGAAATTTCCATCGTTAGTCTCAAGATCATACACTTCACACATTGGTCCAATCTTAAGAAGTCTGTGTAGCACAACGATAATAGCAAAGTGTTGGTTTCCCTCTGTCGCTCGTCGCGTTCTAAAGTATAGAGCATCACATGTTCAAATTGTTCTTCGTCCATGCATTCATTAACATCAAATGTGTACACCAGTTGTCGGTCATTCCTAATATTATAAAATCCCATGGTAGCGTTCCTTAAGCGTCTATTGCTAAGACACCAGAATGGGATCACACGTTCCCCGCTGTTTATACCCGCACCATCGGTTATGGCGCACCCAGCTGTGAGACATGGATGTGTGGTTTCAAAGAACAACAGACACCCCTGAATCATGAATGGGGTTTGATCTTTTAGGCTACCAATAATAATAATAAATAAATAACACCATTTTAACCACCGCACTATTTCTCATAAAATGATATGCAACTCGACCATATTAAAGCAAAAGACATTTTTTAAATTCACATTTTTATAAATAACTTGTTTTTTTTTACAATACCACTAAAAGAAATTACTGTATTTTAACCTACACAATATTACGTCTAAAATTATATGTGAGTCGGACTTATGAAAGCAGAAAAAAAATCTAATAAATTTATCCAAAATATAAATTTTTATATCATTTGTTAATAATTAATATCTTTTTTGACACTAATTAATAGCTGTCAGATTTGATAAATGAAATAAATCGTAGTTATATACTCTCTGTTGTGAAACTTGAAACGCTGTACTATCACAGAAGGTTTCGGATTGCGGTGATTCCCCGCGAGCCTGACCAGTTCATCATATGGAATCTCCCCTGGTTTCTGTGGTGTGGCTTAATTCCTTATCATCTTATAAATCTGCCCCACACACACTCAAGAGAATTGAGCGTGTGTGGGGCAGAAAACGTGTCCCAATCTTCCCTCATATTCTGTCCAGTCTTTGCTCCCCTCCATATATTCTCCAATAACCCCAAACATCGCCATTAGAACGTGAGGCTTGTTTCTGTCTCCGGCTGTTGCTTGCAACATGGTTAGCTAGCTAGCTAGCGCCGTAGCCCATCTCAAGCCAACAACAAAAAGGAAAAAGGCCAAAAAGAAAAAAAAACTGTTCTCATTGTCGCTACAAATATGTGGTAACTTACTGCTTAAAGTAGAGGACCACACCTTTCCAATAATGCAGGGAAATAACATCTCTGCATGTTGATTCATACAGTCAGAGATGGTAAACAGCATTTGCATAGAACAAACCTGATTCCTTCTACATATAAAAACTGTATTGGTTTGTCTAACTACTCCCCCTAGCGGTGTATTAAAACATTGCTACTAAACTAATCAATACTAACACCTGTTATACCTTATAACAGATACCAATACCATTAAAATTCCACGGTTCTCGATACTCATTTAGATACCACGGGGCAAAGAAAAAAAAGACAATTATATATTAAAAAGATATATATTATTATAATATATGCACATGTACTTAAATGAGGCTCTAACTGTTTATGTAGCCTAGCGAAGTACATTATTATTTATTTAAAGCTCAGTATATCAAGCTCATGACGTTGTATGCTGAGACTGCCATCAAAGATAAAGTACAATGCCATCTCTTCTGAGGCTGGGGGGTTATCTACAGTATGTGCCATGGGGTTGGCTACTGTAATATTGTCTGTACATGCATGGTCTAATGTCCGATGCTCATTGAAGTCTGAAGTCTGGCTTTGTGTGGCCTGCTCGGGGCTCTGAGGAAGTACCACCAGGACCTCAGTTACTTGGTGCCCAGACGAGAGTGCTCCTCCATTTATCCAGATCCCGGTTGGCGCTTCGGAGTTATCGGAAAGCACGAGACGAAAAAACGTTGAATACAGTATAATTGTAGTAAATTACAGTATACACATCGCATACATCGCACGTGAATGTTTGCAACACAAATATGCGATGTGCGTTTGTTTATCAACAAACCATTGATGTCAAATGACAATAGCGGAACTGCGGATCTGTTAGCTTTTTACTCAGCCAGTAAAACTCGATAAGATGGAAACTATGGCTGGAAAGTGCGAATGCTCCGTTTGCATATCTTATGTTTTTTGTGAATGTATTACTCCATGTTAATCCCCCTGGAGCGCAAATTAGCCTACTTTCTGTTTTTCTTTGACGAGTAGAGGCGGAGCACTTCCACGATACCGTACTCGTCCAAGTAGGATTTCCGGTACCTACGGTACTGTACAAAAACGAGTCCCATCATGTTTATACAATTTTAGGATAGACTTGGTACCGAAGTATTGGTTCTCGTGACATCCCTAACGGAGAGACGTGCTGAAGGATTTGATTGCTTGTGTGGTGTTCAAATAAATGTTTATTACACTTCATTAATTTAAATTCACCTAAACATAATTATTTTGGTTTAGAATTACATCCTTGTTATCTCTAGTTTTGATGATACATACAGTACATACAAAACATACATACAATATACATACTGGAAGAATGTGATTTGATTATTCAACTAATAATTATGGTTATTGCCTTTGGCAGACATGTCATACTTAATTTACCATTTACACTGTATTTCCAGTGCTCTTTGCATCTCATGCCTAAATGTACCATTTGGCCACAAACAAAATAAATGTACATGTATTGCCCATTTCAACCTCACCCAGCAGTTGTTCCACCTACAGACAGGATGGCAGCATATGGCTATGTCATTGTATTCCCCGATACCCAGCTGTGTCTGCAAGCCTGCAGCTAAATTAGGCTGCACCTGCACTGGACACAACCAAATTATCATTTACCTATGGGGGTGGCCATGACTGTTTCCCCTTTGTTCTGTGCTGTCCTGTAACTACTATAAAGCTGCAAACTTTCCTTGTTACCTTATAAAATGTTTTGGTGGAACTTTCACTTGAAACCACAAGTTTCTCCCTTGTTGTGCACCATTGTATTAATAAAGCCTGCTTTCCTGGTTCAACATTTTGCAATAACGACGTTACGTTAACGTCTACGTTTTAGAAAATAATTCCTATCAATACATACAAGCCTATTTATGTCAAACTTCATGATCATTGAACTTGTTATTCTGAGTCTGCTGTTCCATTGCATTCTGGCACCGCAATTTACGGATATGGATGGAACATAGACTACTCGCAGTGTCTACTCCAAGTTTAGAGGGCGGTGCCAAGCGCTGATTATGCGATCAGCCGTACATTTTGTCAATCCAATGTAAAATGCTATGGCACAGCGTGTGTTATCTGCGGTCTGGCTGCGCTCGATTTTACACTTCGCTTCACTCTCTCTAATTCTCTTTCTCTGAGTCTACCCTACTCTGTTCTATAGTGTTCCACCCACTGTACTTACTTGTCACTGAGGTGATGAGAACATTTAACCAGGAGTCTCATGCAGTGAATGGCAATGATGCCCATAAACAGCAGACTTATTGGGCCCACCTTGAGGGAGTAGATGGAGAGAATTAAGGGAATATGAGAAAGAGATACAGTACACGTCTTACTTAGTTAAAATAACAGAGAGAAAGTTGTTGTATGTGATGCTTTTATTTGTTATTTGCAGCTATAACAGCTTCAACTCTTCTGGAAAGGCTGTCCACAAGGTTTAGGAGTATGTTCATGGGAATTGGTGACTACTCTTCTAGAAGCACATCTGTGAGGTCAGGCACAGATGTTGGACGAGAAGGCCTGGCTTGCAGTCTCCGCTCTAATTTACCCCAAAGCTGTTCCATCAGGTTGAGGTCAGGACTCTGTGCAGGCCAGTCAAATTCCTCTACACCAAACTCATGCTCATCCATGTCTTTATGGACCTTGCTTTGTGCACTGGTGCGCAGTCATGTTGGAACAGAAAGGCGCAATCCCCAAACTGTCTCCACAAAGTGTAGAGCATGAACGTGTACACAATGTATGCTGAAGCATGTGGACAGCCTTCCCAGAAGTGTTGAAGCTGTTATAGCTGAAATGGATGGGCCAACCATATTCAACTTTATGGATTAAGAATGGGATGTCATGTGCATGTAAAGGCAGGCGTCCCATAACTTTATAACTATATATGTGTGTGTGTGTGTGTTTTCTCACCACCAACCCTGCATACTTAACAGCCAGAGGCAGTCCCAGCAGCCCTGTGCCAATGTTCCCCTTCAGCAGGTGGATCAGAGTCTGGAAGAATCTGGAAGACGACAATATACAACATTCATCTCTCTTTCAAATTCAAAGTGAAATAATATTATAATATTATATATTATATTTATCAAATTGCATCTAATCTACAATAATATAGTTGCATTTATTCTAATTTATTTGTATTTAAAAATGGTGGGGTCAGCGATGGTAAGATAATACACTAATAATAACATCTCCACACAATCCCTAGAAAGAATCTGGCGTTCCTATACAACCTGTAAGTGAGAACAAAAACAAAGTGGTGCAGACTGCACCTCACAACACCATCAGCACCTTGACCATGTACAATATGGACACACACCTTAAACTAAAACTATCAAGTTTTATCCATTTTACAATTTAACCAATTTTAAATAACTTAAATATGATTAAAATGATCAAATTGGAATTTCGTTAAATTATCTATTTAAACTAAATCTAGTTTATATACAGTACAATGCACAAAACTGTCATTTTAATCTACAGCTGTAATTCAAGATAGTTTGATCTATAGTAAGAATTTTTTTTGGTGTAACCTAATCGAATCTAACATGTAGTTTTATGCTGGGATCCCTACGTTGTTCCAGTGGACCCTCCTATCCTTTGGTAGCTGTTATGTTCTCTGGAAGATGCGGAAGGAGAGGACATGTCATCTTCTGACTGAGTGTCAGCCTGGTCCAGCAAACTAGCACCTACAGAGGATTAACAATGAAGGCTGGTTAAAACAAACAGTCAATTTACTGTGTTATTTCTTATTTTAATTAATTAGGGTCAGAGCACACACAGTGTGCAAGGACCCTATTGTATCCCTAGTGATTATTAGGGAGCCAAGCACAGAAGGTGCGTAGGCATCCTATTGTGTTTGTTAGCTTTATAATTATTATTATTATTATTATTGAGGGTCAAGCAGCGAAGCTGCTGACACCTATTGTTATTGTTAGTTTTTTTATTATTATTATTATTATTATTAGGGGTCAAGCAGCGAAGCTGCTGACACCTATTGTTATTGTTAGTTTTATTA
>JAODOY010001370.1:0-12905 GCA_025399855.1 Forbesichthys papilliferus
TGTAATTTCTTCATTGTTGTCACATGAAAAGATATGCTCACATATTTGCAAATATGTGAGGGGTTTACTCACTTTTGAGAGAGACTCTATCTGTAGGGGTGGTTGTACTGTGAACCTATGAAAGCAGGGAGGAATAGAGAAGAATATGAGCCACTCAGTATTGTGTGGGCAGGGCATGTACTGTCTTTAAATAAGAAACAACACATTTGCAACTCTTGGGACATACAGACCTGTCCCATAATAGGTTGATTTTTCTATCCTCCATATAAGACACATACATCAGCATAAACAGAGATGTGGCCAGTGTTCTATTCAGCTAGAAGTTGTCCTGCTGGTATTCATATGACAAATGAGATGTTTGGGGTCATTATGGCTGTCAAACAGCTGTTTGAAGATGTAACCCACCATCGAGGCTCAGAGAAACATCAACATCAAAGCAGAAGCCAATCATTCCGGCTGAGTTTCTCTCCTGCCCGTCTTTCACAGCGACATCTCATCTCTGAGCATCAATCACTCTAAGCTAGTTGAAAGAGTACGAGTGTGTGTGTGCACTGCAGTTACTCTCTATTTTTAACTACAGCCAAATCACTTCCTGTGTGTTGCTTTGATTATCAATGTATCAGATCAGCTCTCAATGTATTTAATTATTTATTTATTTTGATACTCTGGTCCTGCAATATTTATACTATATTTAAGCGAAGGCCTAACTGGGTATTCTCTCCTAATAAACCAATCAATTCCCTAACCTAGTGAATGTACAGGTAAGAATGGTGGTATTGTACTGTCCCAAACCAGTTAGATCTCCCACTGTTAGCTAATGTCTTCTGTAAATCAACCTTTGCATTGAACTTCACTTAATGTATTATTCTTTTTTTATTATTATTCTTGGAGTCTATATGTGTTCTGCGGGGAGGCCTGCTGGGTGGTGTGTGTGCATGTTCGTGTTTGGTCATTGCAGATTTAAATACTTACATGCATCATGGGTTTTACACTGTGTGCACACAAGTTAGTGTGTGTGTGAGCGAAAGAGAGAGAGAAAGAGAGAGTGAGTGAGAAAGAGAGCACACACACACACACCACACACAGGAGTAGTTTTGCTACTAATATGGGATATGGGTTATATAACACTTATGTTACATTGATGTTCATGTTATGTTCTGTATACTGTCCAAATTGTATGGAACAGTTATGTAAATGTCCAGATTGTTGGACAGCCTGTATTTTTGTTTGTTTATTTGTTTTTCTTTGTTATGCTTTGGCAACATTGTTTTTGAACTTTCATGGCAATGAAGCAAAATAAATTGAATTGAATTGAGAGAGATACAAGGTCAGCAGTGGGGAAGAGGTGTGTGTGTGTGTGAGAGAGAGAGAGAGAGAGAGAGGGTAAGCAGCAGGGAAGAGGTGTGTGTGTGTGTGTGTGTGTGTGTGTGTGTGTGTTGGGGTGGCAGAGGGGGTAGCAACCGCTGATTTTGGTGGATTTAAGCCTTTATACTCCCTGAGCCTCTGAAGACAGAGAAAAACACACAGGGGAGGTGTGTTCAAAGCCAGCGCGCTTGGTGACCATCCTCTGTCAGATCCTAAGCCATTTGAAGAAAGTACGCATACATTGACAGAATCTGGGAGATGGTCTTTGCAAAGCCAATGATACTTTATCACGCGCATGCAGGAAAAGGCACCTTGTGAGCTGGAAGGTCTGCCTGTAATCTTGCCCCCTTCAGAGGTTAATATCAAAGCCCAGGGTTATGTGCCTGCAGTATCACTACTACAGTGTTACCATCTCTGTTGGCCATGTGTCCAAATAAAACATGTTTATGACTCATTATAGCACTTATTGTGAACTGTGGCTTGGGACCACATGGGAGGATCACAGAATGCTTTGAGGGGTGACGTGAATGATTCCAAGGTGATGAAATAACATTTCTAATCAACAATAATAATAATAATAATAATAATTTTTATTATATACTGTATATTTATTAATAATTAATTAATTATTTATATAATATTCATACAATTTTCAAAGTGACCATATTTGCTACATACTGGGCAGCACGGTGGCCCAGTAGCTAGCACTGCGGTTTCACAGCAAAAAGGTCACAGGTTTGAATCCCGGTCATCCCGGCCCTTCTGTGTGGAGTATGAGAGACATTGACCAGTACCTGGAGTTAGTCCCTGGGCTGCACAGTGGCTGCCCACTGCTCCTTTGAGGGATGGGTTAAATGCAGAGAACAACATTTGCTACAAAATACATACATGTGTATGTGATAATAATAACAATAAAATAATAAATGAAACCACCTTAGAAATTTGACTATTCAAAAGAAATAGGCCTTTTTGTTTTATATGGAATTGGGATAATGTGATTTATTTCATTTAGTTAATTTACAATCATACAACATAAAGTCAATAAAGGAATAAAGGACCAAAAACTGAAATGGTAAGTGGACTGCATTTAATAGTGCTTTTCCAGCCCGCCGGCCACTCACAGCACTGTACAGTATTGACTCACATTCACCCATTTAGACACTGATGGTGGTTTTACCAGCAGTTAAAGGTGCGTGTCTTGCTCAGGGACACCCTGACACTTGGTGAGGAGTTAGTGGGGTTCACCTGCCACCACGCTCTTCCTACTGCGCCACTTTCTTTTATTTCTATAATTTGTTCCTATATAATTCCATATTGTAAAAGAGGTTTAGTTCTTGTTTTATACTGGTAGACATGAATGAGGAAAGAAAAAGAGTACTACTAATATTACAAAACAAACAGGCACATGCTATATCTAATGCTAATATTTGAGTGACACTTAAATTAAATGTTCCTGGCTGTTAGGAAGAACCTAATGAAAGCTGATATGAGAAATAATTGGTATTTAGACACGTATGAAAGGTTGTGCACACCTGTGTGTTGGTATGTAACCTCGTAATACTGATCTCTAAGCTCTAGATTGACTGCTGTGATTATCAGTTTGGACAGGCTTCAAGGCGATGCGCTTTCTCTCCACCAATGGTCTGGACCAATCAGCGCCCTACTGGTAAATATGTAATGTTAGCCTGAGATAGACAGATTCATACAACTCACCTGCCAAAATTGTTTGAATGTGACTGCCCTTTTCCAACAATTTCAATGGACGACCATCACAATGGTTCTGTCAGCAACCATGGGGTGCGTTAGGTTAGTCGGTATGGACAACAGTGTGAAAAGTGGACCACTGAATAAAGCTAGTGCTTGTGTAAACAAAACTGTGCTCCACTGCCTCCTCTAACCCCTCCTGCCTTCCATCTCTCCTCCCATGCTGCTGCTACGGCTCCATTACGCTGCTACTCTGCTTGTTAACACAAGTGGCTCATTGCTTTGTGCTTGCTAGGGTTTGCAAGCAGTGTGCTGCTTTGTGTTGGGGGTCAAGAACCCCTGCATTTCAATCACAGTCTCTGGAGAAGGTCTCTGGGGAAAATGTAAATAAATGCTTTGCTGTCACACTTATTTTGCCTTTTGCATTCTTATTTTACGTACTGAATTACGACTATTGAGAACGATTCATCTCAGCAGCTCAGTGGGAGGCCGGTGGCTTGTGCTGTTGTTAGGATGACAAGCATACCTTTCCTAAGGCTCATGAACAATCCAAACCATTTAACTGGATGTTAGCAATGAAAAGATCAGCTCGGAGATTGTTTCCAGGGTTTCCTCATAGTGAGAGTGAATCAGTGATCACTGTGAGGGGATGGCAGTAATTGTCTCATTTACAGGCCATGCACCACAGGTATAGGAGGAAATAGGGAGCACCATTATTCTCTGTGTCTACAAATGCCAATCTCTCAGCAGATTACAAAGGTGTGGCTTGTGTGCGATGTCCTAACGCGACACATAAAAGACAAAGGCGTGGATCAACAGAGGGCGTCTCGGCTCCATTCCTCTACCATGGCTTCCATCTGACAGATGGCATGGGCCATCTGAGGCTTCAGCAACCAGTGCACAGGCATCAAAGTGCCTCTAATCTACAAACATCACAGGCTGTGAAAAAGTGACTGTCTCCCAGACGCTTGCCCCGCTAACAGGCCAAGCGGGCGCTAATGAAAGGCATATAGAGGCAGTGCCACACTAAAAAGAAAATAATAAATATAAATCAGCAGGTATAAGATAGCCTTTCTTCCTTTGCCTTCATTTCTCTTTTAAGAATCTGTAGTTGCTACATTATTGTTTCTGGAAAACACAAATACACTGATGAAGAGCTAACTTCAAAGCTCTCCTCTCCTGTCGAGCTTGAGTCAAGTCATTGAATGGTCGGCAGAGCGTAGGGTAGTGAAGGTGGAAAAAGATTGTGGATTATTTTTAAATTAGTATGTCGCTGCAAATGCCACCAGATTCCTGTGGTTGTGCTTCTGTGTGTATGTGTTTGCGTTGATGTGCCAGTCATGCCTGTTGAACGTGGCACTAATCGTAGCAGTCTTGGCCTTCCCGTATAGTCACTTGAAGTTGTGTGCTCCCTTTATGCTCAGGAGCACAACTCACAGATTCCTTGTGGGTCAGATTCAGGCTCTGTCAAGCTGTGTCTTGTATCTGAATGTGTGATGTGTTGTTGGGGTGTTGGTGGGGGAATGTAGACAGCTAGTAGGTCCACAGAGACCAGCATGCTGGAAGGGATGGAAAAATGAAGGTGCTCAGTGGAGCTAGCAGCACGGATCAGTCATAGAAGGCAGACCCCTAGTCTGCTTCAGAGCCAGGGGATTTGTTAGCATTTGTCTGAGTAGCCGGCTCCTCTCACACAGAACAGAGGAGATGGCTCTGCAGTATTCTGACAAGTCACTGGACTGTGTAGGCATGTCAAAGATGCTAATAGCTTCAGCGTTCAGGGATTATACCGCTTCAAGATACACATCCTCATGTCCCTCACGTGTGTCTAAAATGTGTACTGCTGTCTTCTGCTATAAAGAAGAGGAGACACTAGAAAAGCCCTGAAGAAAAGAGAATATTTATGAGCCTAGTTTTATTTTATAGTACATTTAGTTTAAAAAGATCATGGATGAATCAGTATTCATCAAAAAACGGACAGCCTAAATAGTGAACATAATTATGTATATACAGTAAATGAATGAATGAGGAAAAGGTAGTTGCTGTTTCAAACTTGTACAGAATGTAGTTTTGGTAAAACATTTAAATTTGTAATAATAATAAGTAAATAAATAAATAAAAATAAAAATACAAGAAAAAAACATTGCGTGTTTGTATATTTTCTTTCTTAGGCTTTTTACTTTTGTTCCCTACGGTACAATAAGCTCCAATATCTAGAACACTTCCATTACACATGTTCATAGGGAGCTGGTTTGGACCAGAAGCACTATAAAATGTCTGGGTGTCAGCTGCTGTTTTACTTTTAGCTTCCCACCATGGTCAGCCAGGATACAGGAGTCATGCAAGAGTTGTGTAATTAGCTGGAGCTTAATTAAAGGCCATTTTGAGAAAGTCAGACAAAAAGGCTAATTAAAGAGGCTTATAAAAGAAAAAATGAAATGCTTAACAAGCTCAATATCACTGCTAAGTGAAATGATTTAAATGGCAATCTTTTTCAGCATGTGTCTAAGGTTTTGTGGGTTATGTTACTTAGTTGTGATAAATCTGATACTATAACTGAAATATAGCATTTCAATAAGTATTTCACAGGATGTTGCGGTCACTGCCTTCCTTAATATTTTATGTTTTTATGTTTTATGTTTTTCTTTTTTTAAAGAAAAAAGCTTTAACTAGCACTGAGAGCTTTAAAATAATGCTACAAACCTGTGCCTTTATACATTTCAATGACTGTGGTCTCATTTGCATGTGAGTTCTTTACATGTTCAGTGGTCCTATAAAAACAACAATTAAAATAGTGAATGTGGGAATAATTTGAATACCATATGTGAATCAAGAATGACTCTTTATACAACTTTATAATCCAAAATTATACTATGATATATATAGTTTCGCAGAGCAGCCTTTACTTGCGTAATGTCTGGGACACAGCACTGGCTAACTGCACCACTTACTACAAAGGTTTGATATGAACATGTAGGTTGGTTTGTATGAGACGGTAGGCACTTGCTCTCTCCCAATCATCTGCTGGCCTTTTATCCTCTGTTCCTGGACAGAACTGATTACCCAACAAGCCACACCAAGGGTTCCTCCACCGATTGAGGCACCTGGTGAGGATATAATGCCCCTCCCATACCAAGCCTCTCTGGGAAACTCTCTGGGGAACATAGCCAGAGGTTTCCTGGTAGCTATTTGTACAACTAGCCAATAACATATTGTTACAAACTATTAAACTATGAAAATGTGTAACCACAACATTCAAAATACATATTCCAGGGACTTTTGACACCAATAGTTTTTAAAGCTTATAAATTAAATAGTGGGCAGAATTTTTAGCCCCTGATCAATCTCCCTCTACCATAACCACAACCAAAATCAGTATGATTGGCTAGATTGTGCGTCAGTGAAGTTGTATCACTGAAGTTGCAGTACTTGAGGGGTGTGTTAAACCAGCACTGCCCCGTAAGTGCTTGGATGATATGTGGCAGGTGATTGGATGAGCCATCTGTCTATCACGTCTATCACAGGCTACTGTCATCCGTGGCTGCCTACAACTCTGATGCCTAAAACATTGGTCCTGACTTAAGTGCATGAATATACAACATATCCACAGTCAACCACAGCCAACATTAAATAGGAAATAGGCTTTTTGGGCAACATACCAGTCAGGAAGCAAGCCTTGCATTCCTTCCCTGGGGGTTGGTGCAACCTCCAGGAGAATAGAAGTGATGAGAAATATGCCCAGGCTTGTTATAGAGGCATGAGGCGTGACCGGCCGTTGGGCAGTTACTAGTTACTAGTAACTGGTTACCTTAATATTATAACTTTTTTCAATAACTAGTAGTGTAACTAATTACTATTTACAAAACAGTAATGTTATTACAATTACTAATTCAAGTAACTAATAGTTACTGCGTTACAATAACAAGATTTCTGGTTCTAGCAAATTTAGGGTAGACTAATTGAAACCACCTGTCAAATCATCTGGTTTGAGAGGGTACAATGTTTTAACTGCTGACTCCTAAGGTTCATTATTGTTACAGTAAAGAGGATTCAATTCTAAAATGAGCTGGCTACACAGGTTGTCATTTTTTGGTGATTCTGTAACTAACATAGTAATGTAACTAGTAATGTAACTAATTACTTTTAATAGCCAGTAATAAGTAAAATAATAACATTGCTTTTTGAAGTTGTAATAAGTAACTAGTACCTTATTACAATTCCTGAGTAACTTGCCCAACACTGGTTGTGACAAATGCTCCGTTTACCATGTTCATGAGAAGAGTCCATACGAACGCCCCTATCTTTTGGCATTCACGACGTCGCCAAGTGGAACTTTTATGAAATCTTTGAGTTCACGAGTTCACATGTCGCAATCACAAGATCACGAGTTCTATTTGAACGCAGCATATGAACAGACGCTCTATTGTCTGATTACTGATTAGTTACTGTCCAGATAGCATGCATACGCTGGTCCTGCGTTGGTAAGTGTCAAAAGGTGTACGACCACCAGTATGTATTACTGTAGTAATATGTCAGTTTGACGGTGGCATGTGTAGGGGAGTGTTAGCTTTGGGGCAAACAGCAATTAATTTGGTGGGAAAGACATGGCTTATAACCAATTGCTGTGTTTGATCTTATTTCCTGGTATTGGTTGCACCATGTGTTTAATGGGAGCTGTCCGAGTTTTCATAAAGATAGTCATACAAATATGTTCAATGCAGATATGGTACAATTAGTAAATGCATAGGCTGAGAAGTAATTTTCTGTATAAATACTAATATAGTTAGAAACTAGGCAACTATTTGATAGGGCTATCGCAACCAGCTCCTGAACCTCACCACTCCCTCCCTCAGGTGACTGCAGCTGACTTGTAGAATGTAATTGCATAAACAGGTCTTCAGATGGGCAACCCATCCCCCCAAGGTTAGCCCATGGCACCTTGGGGGGTCTGGACAGCAGATGCAGCATCATGGAACTACTCCAGCCTGGCCCTGCCACCTGGATGCTACTTCTGCCTGCCTGCTCATGTCTGCTACCAGCCTCAAGTTCAAGAGCCAGTCAGAGCTGCTTCCAAAGCGACTTCAAACGACTCCGGGCTTTCCATCCCTCCTGCTGGCTCTCAAAAATGAGAATCAAAAAACATGTCAGGTTCCCCCTCCAGTCAGTGCCACTGGTTTAAATCAGCAGTATGGCCCCACTTGAGGGATGGGTTAAATGCAGAGGATGAATTCTGCTGTATGCGTATGTGACAATAAAAGCACCAGTACCTTTATGAGGGACTGCTCCTGATGCAGCTTGTTCTCATGTGCGTCCTCTGTCCTTTCCTCCCATGGCTTAATGCAAGAGGCCTGTGCTCTTGGTGGCCAGAGAGCTGGTGTTGACTGCTCAGGTTTCCTCCTCTCTCGCTCCAAACCAGCCGCCAACTGGGAGAATCTGTTTGTGCCGCCAACAATTGTTCCCAATCAGCTTTATCTAATTGATTATGGCAGCATATTGTTTCTGTCTGGTATCTATAAATAGCTATTGGTTCCATGCTTGGTCGTTTGATTAGTTGAGCAAACTGCACTGCAAAAAATGCCCTATCAAATATAAGTGCAAATATATTAGTTTTGAGCTTTCTTATGCAAATTTGCCTGCCAGTGCAGTAAGTGAAATTCACTTGATAAGATTTCTTACAGTAAAGATTGACCTAATTTAAGTCACTAGATAAGCCATTTATATTAGAAACTAACTAGATTTAAAATAAAAAAACAAGATTATCATACTAAGTTAGATGTAGTTTTTGCAGTGTGGTGGAAATAATTGATGGGTGTAGGTTTGCAAACTTAAATCATGATTCCTTGATTTTGTTTGTAATTTAAAAAAATAAAATAAATTTGGCAGTGTATTTTTCCATTTACATAATGATTTGGGTGTTTTGTATCTTATGTCATCCACCTTTTGATGTATTTCTGCCCATCCTTGACTCCGAGTGCAGATTCTGAAAGTTTCTGCACTTTAAAAGAAACCACATTTTCTTCAGGGGTGGGGGGCTCATACGACCTTGTCTCCTCGGAGTAAAAGATCCAGCAAGCTTGAATGGGTGGGGCCCGGCAGGGGCGGGGGTGGAGGAGTGAAACCAGCAGAGGAGGTGGGGTAACATCAAACCCCACATCAAACGGAATAAATAATTGTTTCTGCCGGTTCTGTTGTTGTGATAGGGATCGCTGCAGCAGCGAGCGGTAAGGAAGGAGCTTTGATTCCCGCCTGCCGTCCTGGAGAGTCCTCCTTCTGTCGACAGCTGAGCAGAGAGAAGTGTGACTCACTGTTTGTTTTAATCTCACCCTCTTGCCCCAGGGACGGCCCTATGGGGGAGGGCCACACACTGGGCACGAGATGCCCAGGAGGCAACGTGCTGGGTGAGGAGAAGCAGGAGGATGGAAGACATTAAAAGGGGTGGAGCCAGGGTTAGCAGAGCACATGATAGTGGGTTGGTGGTGGATGATGGTTTGGTGGAGTCAAGTAAACATTACCAGTAAGGACATGGTAACATTAAAGGTAGCATTGGTAAGATAATACACTTTTTGTCAAATTCACCCATATATCTCTTAGCAGTTCACTAGCTTACCATTCTCTGTGCGTGTTGAAAAAGTGATCTGAAACTTCTTCACAGCCCTGGCACCGTAAATAGAAGCATGAGCAAAGTTTAGAAAACCGCTCATATCAACAAAGCCAAAGTACTACGCTTTGCTTCACAATGCGTTTCGATGTTTGGAGCGGTGGAGGACACGCAAAAGGGATATTTTTAGCAAGCGTTTTCGAAAATGACTAACCCTTCCTTTAAATATGATATCCTCAATTGGGATATAGAGGCCCCTGAAGCCCAAAGTAAGGTATGTGTGAGCAGCTATACATGAGAGCTGGAGAACAATGTGAGCCCATTATGATCTTGTGCAGTAAGGGGAGGAGTAAACAGGGCCCATGGCCATATGGCTATAATAACATATTAATATTTCACATCATTGTATCGCGTTCATTGTAAAAATGACTTTTGACTAGGGCTGTCCCGAATACCAATTTACAGGTTTCGATTATTTGATGGTATTTCCAAACGAGTATTGAAATACTCTCTCAAAACACCATTTAAAACACTCAACTATAATTAAGCTTCAGCAAGCACACATGTAAACATAGCCATGAGATTAAAATGGCCACTTTGATTGACATGTCAATTGAGCCAGTCAGAGCTGTGTTGAATGTTGTGTGTTGAATGCCCTACTTTGGACAGCAAAGAACCAGGGGTATGCATGTTGAATGATTGTGTTTAGGGGAATAGAGACCACTCATATGCTAATCTAATCAGATTGGCCACTTCTACAAACACACACACACACACACACACACGCGCACACACACACGCGCACACACACACACACACACACACACACACACACACACACACACACAAACACACACAAATTGGTCATGTATATTAATAAAAAGTAGTACAAGTGAACACAGTTCCAAATATCTTTACAATTGCTCTACAAAAGCATGTGGGAATTAGCCTAATGGCAGATTGATTCATATTTATGTAAATGTACAAAGTGGACAACTCTGTTTCTCTGCCACCACGCTCAGTATGCCAGACAGCTTGCTTTGAATAAACTAGTCCTGAATATTGGTTCTGTGATATTATCTGTATCAAGCTGCTAAGCTGCCTTGACAGATATGTGACGCCAACTCTCAGACAGAAAGTCACTGTTGGCAAAAACGCTGTCAGAACTACTCAAGGAATGAAGTAAACATTTCTCAGAACCATTAAACACTTATTCAAACAAAACTGCCTCCTTGGATACTATTGACATATGACGAACCGACAGTGGCAGCATTTTGCCTCTGACAGTAAACCTCTCTTACGCGCATATCTCCCGCATCAGATGGAGCTCGTTAGGTGTTGACATCAAACAGGCTGAGGCAACCCGTGATTTAAATACTGAATCGATTGGCAGCAGTGCGCAGAGGAAGGAGAGCTGCGATGCACTGACACCAAGACAGATGTATATTTTAGCAGCCGTTTTCCTGCTAAACTGCCTAATGGCCTAAGGGAAGAAGTGGATTATAACGAGACATGCAGATCTGTCAGGATCCTATAGGGGGCTCTAATTCCCTTACCCCGCTTCTCTCCTTTAACTAGCTACCTGTATAGGCTCAGCAAGGACATTCCCAGTGGCAGCGGGGACAATAACAAGCTGCCCTCTCACCTCTCTACACACTCTATTCATGCCTGTCCTCACAGAATGGACCCCCAAATGTTAAGAATAGCTTTGGGCTCACAAGCCAGCGATTCAAGTGTCCACTCATCTGCTATTGCTCACCCACTGTATTTTATTTACAGTATTGTATATCAGCGTTATTTTGCCAGGTTAAGCAATTTTTTTTTTTCAAGAGAGACAACACAATATCACAAAAAATGAAACACAACAACAATTTATACGCTGGAACAGGCTGAGATCCAGAGCCTCATGCTCAACAACTACAACCTCAACCTTAGCTTTAAACATTTAAGCCACAAGCTAACAGTTTCATGATGTTTTGGAGCTCACTTCAAGCAGATCCTGAGTAATGGAAGGCTTTCTTAAATTGTTTTACTTTAGTCAATATGATGAATTGAACAATGTACATACATTTTATCATACTGCTCTTTTAGAAATGTTGTTTTCATAACAAGAGATTAATAACTATTTCAAATTAAAGGTTAATGTTAAGAACTGAAATAATGTGGGTGAAATGTGGACTAATTTACTGTAACGGGGATGCCTTTTCATGAGAGCACTTATTTACATGTATACCAATAAGTACACCATTCGTTTTGTATCTGGAACAATGACGGCTCCTGCTAATTAGATTAGGGAGGGCTATTGTTTTGGTGACCAATTCAATAGGTAAATTAAAGGTATCTAAGTAACTAATTCTAGACCAAGATTGTTGATCAAAACAAAATAACCTCTCCCTTCCGTCCGCTCTGCCCACCACACACTGAAGACATATTGCAAAGGCTAGGATATTGTTGTGTGGTGCGATCTGCACCACTTTGTTAGTGTTACTATATACAGAGCTAAGGCTGTGTATTGGCTATACAAACATCAGATGTTAGCCAGCACATAAAACAGGCAACCTGCAGACCAATGAGATATAGGCTATTGTGAATAGACAGTGCAATCGCTAACTAGCTATTGTCCCATTGCATCAAATGAATGCAAAACGCTTGATGTTTGGAGTCTATTTATATATTGTAAAAAATGTTATGGAAAAACACAATTGCATACACACTGGACAATCCTACCAAATATTATTATTATTAATATATTATTACGCAAGTCATGCAGACAGAATGATTGAGACAAGCCTGTGCGACAACAAACCATTCTAGGGTATGTTATTGCGTAAACAACGCACGTCACTGACAGATATCTAGGAGCGTTGTGTATGATGTACATTAGTGCATGCACTCCCAGAAGCCACAGAGAATAGAGAATAGAGAGAAGAATGCAGAGCCTGCATTTTTGGAAAAATTATTTTTAACAGGAATGTCTATGAGAGCGATCGGGATGATTTTCAGCCATTTTGAAGTCGCCATAGAAGGGGCGGGAGGCTATATGCACTCCACAGAACATTGGACGCTGATTGGATAAAGATATTTAATCAGCTGATCATACTTCATTTGTATTTAAGGATACTGATTTTGGTGAATACACATCTTTTGAATATCACGCACTTATCTTTAGCAGCCCTCCAATACTATGTATGGTAGTGTATAGGCCTCCCAAACGATGTCCTTCTTTTATCTCAGACTTTTC
>JAODOY010001371.1:0-12905 GCA_025399855.1 Forbesichthys papilliferus
TATATATACTGTATATAGAACCGAGTAAGGACTGCCTTGGACCTGCAAGCGCATTCACACTGAACACACGGCAGCTCTATAACAGGCACACAGACTAGACTAAATGTTAATTCATCTTTACATACGGTACATGTGTGTTAACGTGATGATGGAGAAATATTGTTGATATTTGAATTGAACAAAGCAAAATACACCTCTCCCTCTAGGACCCTAGGGCGCTTGCTATGAAGCTTCACCCCCACATTGGATGTGCATTGCCAAGACAGATAGCGTTGTGTGATGCGGTCCAAGGCGCTTTGTTTTCAGAGCCAGGGCTGTGACAGCTATCAGACCATGAGGAGATATTTCCTGAATCTGACAGAGAGTGTATTGGATTAGAAATTCTAATCCCCCACCCCAGCCCAACTGGCAACACTTGCTAAACACATGTTCACTACTGTATATACCCATGCAGTATTTCCAGCACATTCAAATTGACCAGACAGTGGCGTTATCACATGTAACCTACATGATTGGACCCCTTCTCGGGTTTAATAAGCAGAATTGGGTATTTGCTAGGTATTGGTTGAGGATGTCAAAAGACCAGGCGTCCCAGGTGCAACAAAACTTGAGTCACGATATGTCAATCGAGAGGCCTGCGCACACTGATACAGTGCAGGGCTTTACACACCCAGACATTGATTACCTAGAACACCTGCGGAAAAGGGCTTTTGAGAACTGCCACAAATATCTTCTTTCAAAGTAAATATCTTAAATAAGTTACGCTATACAAAGCTTTATATCCACCTTTTCAGGATGAAAGGTCATTTATTTGTCAAGTATTCAGCTTTGGCAAAATAAAAGTTGAATGGCATGCAGGTTTACAACAAAACAAATAAAGGTTTACTGCCACAGAAGAAATTATTTACAGCGGTTTATTTTTTATTCATGAAAGGTGATAAAGAGCGGGCTAGAATGTCATGAAAAGAGGGCATACGTACACATGGCCAGAGAGGTTAATTGTGTCATGGTGGCATTTAAAGCATCTAGGGGATGTATTGTTAAAAAAAAAAGTGATGCTTTTGATTATATAGGCGTACTGCATGCAGTGTGTGGACATTGTAGTTTCAGAACAAATTACTTCATCTTTACTTATTTTGAAGGAACATTCACAAATTTGTGTTCAGAAATAGCCCATGCTAACAACATTGCAAAATCATTGTTGTTGTGGTTTGAATGCCCCCCCCCCCCCCACCTGAGAGCTCCGCTGAGTGGCTTGCACTTCTCATGACTCGCTGTGTTTCAAACGTAAACCGTGAGCTGCGGTGGCAATATTGGGTTCTGGAGCTGCTACGGTGTACCTTTAACTTTGACATATCTAACTATAGACACGTCTGTTTTCAACAGGACTTATTTTTGTCAGGTTCAGGAATATCTACAACACATACCACTGCTGTTTCCTTGCTAACAGCACGGTGCTGTCTGGTACACATAATTACCAGGCTGGAAAAAACCGGTCTCCTCTTATAAGGTGTGGTGAAACACGCACCATGAAACCCTCACAACAGATACACTTTCTTGAGAACCTCTTCCCTTCCTCTCTAGGAAAGAATGATGAGACAGACAGGGGTACAGCTGGGCCACTCTCTTGCAATGTTCACTCTGGTGGGCAGAGTGATAGCACCTTCACAAACATCGGGAAAAAAGAGACAGGCTGTGTCACTTCACACAGGAGCAGAAAAAAAAAAAAGTGGTGACAAGCTATCTCCATGCATATTGATGACAGACAGCCACAGTGGCCGAGGTTTGATTGAACAGTCACACAATGGGGGAAGGCAGGCTACTTCTCATGTTCGTCCATCAATCAATGCAGCAGGCTGCAGCTCTCTCAGCTTTGTTTGAGTGTCAATTAGCCGACGTGTTTTGGGTTGCAAGATGAATTTCTGAGGGTTCTGTTTTCCACCGGGCAGACAGCGTACAACATACAGCTGTGGGACCAATCAACTGCTTCAAACACCAGCAGCACAGATTAATGGTTGGAAAGGGCTGAGTGGTTTACTTTTCAGTTATGCCATTATGCACACTGAACTGGAAACTTTTCTTAAGGCGCATTACAGTTTTTAAAAATTCAAATGAGACTCCCATTATACCCACTGTATTATAATGCAGGTCACTGTGCCATGGTAACAAAGTACACTGGAATTAAGTGTGCTAAGACTATACTCTAATTATTGAAAAAGACGTATGCGTTATTTACAGGGGAATTACTTTTCTGGAAATGTGTATCTCAAAAATCCCGATATAAAATGGTGTTTAATATATGAGATGTATATGGAAATGTTCAGCTCTCAATAAAAATGTGATTTCCTGACATTAAATGCAAGGCATGCGTAGATGATCAAGGCTAATTTTCAGTTGTGAACTGTGTTTTAAGTAGTACTATATTTGATCTTGTCAGCATCATGCTGGAGCTACATGTGTGGTTTAGGTGTTACGATAGTGAAAGAGACTCAAAACCAACCAAAATCTAAAAAGCTAAAGCCTAAAGAGGTTTTACCGTACATCTGAACTGAAGTGTTTCTTCATTGAAATAAGAGCAAAGAACGGCACTAAACTGCACTTCTCGATGGAAAATGTGTTTTCAGTCTTCTCCTGATTGGCTATGGCAAGAGTTTGATTTAACAACTGACTCCATCCAGTCACCTGCCAAGTATTTTCTGAAAGTGTCTGCCCTTTTCAAACAGTTTCATTGGACAGCTCCCCAGATGGCTGTGTCTAACCATCTGATGCATCAGGTTAAGTAGATGTTGCCAGCATTTCCAAACACCAAGACAAAAACAAATGCTTCGCGGGCCACACACACACACACACACATGCACTAAGATGCATGCGTGGCTGAACCGGCAAACAAGGTGTGTGATGTCATTCTCTGCTCAGAATGCAATTAGACCACTTATGTCTTTACATATAAAATAGTTTGGTTCAACAGTATATGGTTTCAAATACTATCTAGAACCATTTACAAGTACAAAACAACATGCAAAGTATTAGTAAGATGCACAATGTTGTTGCATTTTAAACAATGTGTTGCTTACACGTTCCATACTAGCTTCAATTTCCCAACAAAATATCAAAACATCAAGTTTAAACAAAGAATATTACCTGCCATTGTGTTTCATTTTCTGTTCCCCTTTATCTCCCACACTCCTTCTATCTGGTAATTGTCTTTATTTTAATTTCAAACAACCCCCCTTCACCCCAACATTCTTTAAATTAATTCTTAATTCGTTATATGTTTTTCTTTTTTACTTCATTAGCATTTGCAGCAACCCACACATAAGAAGATGTTTACTCTGTAAAGCTACGACTTCTGTTGCATGCAGTATCAGTTACCACTTCAGCTAATGTTTTCCCGCCCTGTTGAGAACAAATTAAAGTAGTGGGGGGGCGTAAGAATTTCAATGCACAAAAATGAAATGCAGATGACAGTCAAATAGTATACTAGTTAAATGAACAAGAAAATAACAAAGCATATTTGGTAGTGTAGCTGATGGTCAGATACCTCTAATTATAGCATTATGTTATTCTTGTAGTTTTCTTTCTCTGATGCAATGTGATTATTGTGCTTTGCATTTGTATTATTTGAATTGTTGCTTTTACAACTATTGAAATTGCTGTAAAATGTTCCAGATTTGAGTATATTTGGAATGGCTGTCAATTTACTCTATTATGCCTCTACAACTTTATTCATAAAAAAACACTGGGATGTTTTTAATATCTCTTGCAATACAAGAGACAGAGTGCAACACGTCATACTCTGAAAACCACACGCAAATCGTTCTCAGCGCTCCATCCAGCTAACATAATTTCTGACTTAAACAAAAAATCTAAAATCATCCTAAAAGCTGTTGTGTGACAAGGATGCACCACAAGGTAAAAAACCCAGAACTACGTTTTCATAACATGAAAGAACCGAGACATACGTCATATTGCATCGACAACTATGCCCAAGTATTCCAAATGCTTTACCTGATAAAATATTTGTTATTTCACCATGCAAAATTATTATTTTGGCACGCTATGTCAACCAGTTACCACACGTAGGCACTTTAAATATCAGCGGCCCATAGTTAACCTATTTTTCTCTTTCCTGTTCGTGCTTTTCTCTCCTCCTTGGCTCGCCAGGTTATGCAAACTTAGTTCTTAGTTACCTTGTGGGTAGAGCATCCTGTCACACAACCTCTTTTAGGTAGCTCTCAATGTTTTGGTAGAAGTCAGATATGACGTTAGCTTAGCTTAACGCAATATATAGTCAGTGGACAGCTATGGAATGTTTAAACCCCCTCGTCGTGGGCAGGACTTAACTGTGCTTGGTCTCATTTGGCAGTGCTTATACAAATACAAATCAGTTTGCACTGAACCTAATGTATCTGATACACCTCCACCTGTTTACCTAAAAGTACATACCAGTTTATGGAGATGTTAACTGCTGCCATTAGCAACACAGTGCATGTTGTTGTAATCTTGTTGTTTTTCTAGATAATAACATTGTGTAAAAGTGAATGGGTTTGTGCAGAATTGAAATTGAGAAAGATTTAATGAAGATAGTCAAAAACAGGTCTATGTAGAACTAAATGTATATCTCAATTCTAGAAAATACAGTAAAATTGCATATTAAAGTGTATAAATGATAACCTTTCTGTAAGTGTTGTTTGGAAATACAAAATGTTGATTGGTGTGTAGGAAGTCCAATATATAAACTACACAAAGTGGCTTAACAGGTCAAATCTGGTTATTTAATTTATGATAGAAAATGTTTGTGTTTCCTATATTGACATATTTCAATACTGGTTGAGGCTTAAAAAAAAGGCTAGAAGTAGATTTTACATTCATTTATGCCAAGGTGACCAAACGTCAGAATCCAATTTTGATAGTCACACTGCCATAGGGAATTGTTATTTTTAAAACTATTGATTTCACGTCTGACTTGAACATTTTGAAGGGCATCCTGAAGCCCCAGACTATGGTTGAATTCCTTGTCCATTATTTCAATTTCTGCCTGAATATAAACTTGGTAATAATGTTTTCATAGGAAGGTATATGTCAGTTGGTACATTATATGTCACCCCTGTGTATTTCCATGTCACTTTTGTCCTCTCTACATCTCTAATCTCATTCCTTTGTGGATACATGTGACAGCATAGTACCTACTGTGTGTGTGTCATTGTTAACTACTTTGCCAATTGATTGGCCAGTCCCCAACAGGGATAATGTTAGACAAGGAGACAGGACAACATCCAGAGGCAGCCTTGTTGGCCCAGCTGTTTCTCTACCCCGCTTTGCATAGCTGCTTCCCAGCTGAGTGGGCCTGGAGGTGGCTTCAACCTGCCGTCCAGCAAGAAGCCATTTGACAGACCTCAGGTATAGAACCTGCATTTGAGAGCACAGACAGTGAAGTGAGCTGCTCGTTACTGGGAACATGTGCAAGAATTTGGCCTGTCAGCCAAAACTGTGCACCCAAGGCTAAAAGACTGCCCTTATAAACATTGGTTAAGGTGATGCAAGGTTTTCGTGTATTAATATATGGGCATTTTAATTTATTTTTGCTATATTTTGCTGGCATATCTTTTATGTAAATGTGCACTTTATGTTATTAATATTATTGTTTGGGGTTTTCGTTTAATCAAAACAACATAAAAGCGTTGCACTAAAAAAACATTATTCTAATGCTTTTGGATAAATAATACATGTGTTGTAACATGACAGATCTTGATGCATACTTTGAGAAAAAGGTATCTGGTATTGCGGCGACACTGCTGGAGAATGTCCTTGTTGGTTATGCCACACAGGATGAGCGGGACAACTATTACCACACTCTCAAGACCTAATCCCAGCAGCTATGGATTTCACAGCAGTGGTGATAAGTCTATTTGTTGCTGTGGACATGGCAATGGCTGGCAGGACAGGTGTGGCCTCTGATCCCCAAAACACAGTGACAGACTCTAGCAGACATGTCCTCATCCTGACAAGTCAGTACTGCATGATGAGAGCCTAACCTTGTTTAATACAGATGTGGTTGGTGTGGGTGCCTGTGGTTTGAGTTTTGTTCAAGTACTGTACAATATGCAATAGATCAGTAGTGCTTGGGTTAACACTTAATTTTATTGTTGCATGTGTCTGCATTATTGGGTTATTCATTTTTAGCGGCAATTAATATAAGAGTGAATTTTAGAATATGGTGAATTTTCCTTTTCACGCTGCGTGTGTGTGTGTGTGTAACAGTTGCACAACAGGCGGGGACTGGCCATTGGATACCCCGGCAGATCTCCCAGTGGCCTGACCCTCGATTTGGCCTGGATGCTGTGAATTGTTTGGCCTATGGCAAGCAGGAATGAGTTGACAGTGAATCCATGCACCATTTTTTTTATATTACATGTGTGACTATTAGTCAGCTGGTTGCTGTTTTTCACGCCTATTTGCATAGTGTTTGAAATGCGTGCCGGTACGGAATGTCATATGGAGTGTTATGTGTCGGACTTGGTAACATGTGGTGGCCCGGTCCTGAACAGCAGCCCCACAACCAACTCGTAAGTCGGGACCCCCGACGTGGAAGGTAGGTGAGCCAATAGGTGTTTGAGTAATATAGCCTATCCTGCCGGTGTTAAGGCACTGAACATCGCAAGACTACCACTGGTGAAAAACAAGAAAAGAAGATAAACAACTTATTCGGTTGGCTTTTGTAATAAACTGAATGCAGGCTGCTATGTAGACTATGCGTGCTTACATGTATTTGCATAGGGCGGGGTAGGGAGAGATGCGATCTGATCGCAAGTGTTCAAGTGGAGATGCATTCTAATGTGTGATCAGACGTATAACTCATGTTGTTCAAGTTTACTAGCTTATTAGTCTACTCTCCTCCACACATCATGTAACTATTTGTCTTTTAATTAAACAATGCGGCAAGATTTGTAAGCTTGGTCAATAAGTTATTCATCATGCCCAATCCCCAATTGCATAATATATTTATGGGTTTCATAAAATAAAAGTGTATATATTATAAATTATATATAACCTCGGACAACTGCCCTTCACCTATTCATGTGAAATATTTTCTGCTCGCATTAGAGATGCTTGGAGTTCCTTCTGGTGTGGTGGAGCATTAAAACTGATCCTGCAGCTCACCTCTGCTCTGTGATCTCGTGCTAAGAGTGCTAAAGATCATCAAGACAGGTACCAGGTACACTTACAGTACAGCTAGCTAGCTAGCTAGATGGAGTACAGTAACTGACCGATGAGAAGCAGCTACAGTAATAATATGTGATTGGGTTAGGTTTGTCAACGGATTGGTTAGGCCATGTTATAAAATATATGCTTTTGACTGTAATAATTTAAGTATATTATGAATTGAACAAATGTATAACCAGCAAGCACAATAGCAACAGTAAATGGTAGCATCATTCTTTAGTGATTTTATTTGATTAAAAGATATAGATATATGTTGTCATAAACCCTAACATTTTAATGTTTTTAACACAGTAGTGAAACTCCTCAATAGTAAGCATATTGCAAGTAGTTTATTCCATCTCTGTGTACTGTACACATTCTTTAATTAAACATTTAGAAAATGGCCATTGTGGTAATAATAAGAACATAAAATATATAAAAAATTGTAATACTAAAGAAATAAGAAGCGCTCACAGAACAGTTGCCTAGGCTTCTGAATAGTCTTGAAAAGTCAGCTGAATAATTTTTAAACATTACTCTTTACAAGAAGCAGCAGGAGAGCAGCAGTCAGTAAAATAATGGCTGCCAGGGATCTGTAGCAGGATAATTAATTGTTGAGAGCCTTTACTGTAGGGATACATCTGCTGTGACCCATCACAGTTATTATACAGCTGTTATCTTTTGAGCCAATTCAATATGTTTCTTTATTTTCTCTATGGCGTATGTGTGGGTATGTGAGTTCCTCCGTTTGTCGAATGTGTGTGTGGGGGATTTGCATACTTGCATGAAAGCATTTAAGTGGCCCCTGAAGACCTTGGATGGTATGGAAGCCAGATGTGGCTCCTGGAATAGGCTTACTTTCCAACTAAAGGCAATATACTGTATTATATTGTACATTCCGCAAGTAAATATTGATGTACATATTTATGAGCTGCATGTACATTTTATGTATTTTTGAGATTTATGTTCCACATAAAAACGAAGATGACACTTCCTTCTTCAAACGTTTCACATTCGGTCAGTCGTGTCACCTTTAGACTTTTTATTGTTAATTCAGTACGAGCCAGTGAGGAAATATAAAGAAGGCCAAAAGGCAAGGACAGCCAGCTTTAGCAGGAACGTACCCAAGGCCACAGAGGCAGAAAGAACCACTTGACTCCTGACTCTTTATGGCCATGTTGTTAGGATTTAGTCTTCGTGTACTGATGACAGCAACGTTAGCATAAAGGATAAAAAGGAGTTTATGTTTTATATTGTGCCATGCTGTGTACACACAAATCAGACTTCATGGTAGACGTGTTCAAGACATAGGAAATTCATGCACTGTTTAATCGTAATGTTTTGGCAAATATTGACGCAGACGGATACCAGCCTCAATTATGAGTGAGAAAAACCAAATAGTGACCTTTTAAAATTGGGCTAAATGTTTTCTATAATTCCATCACCTCCAATGTTGTGCTACGCAGAACAAAATCACCATTTCTATTTTAGTAATTAACCCCAGTTGAGGCCCAGTGCTGTCTAAGTTAATGAAGTTGAGATTTCTGCACAGGATTAATTAGAGCTTAAATAGGAATATTGGAGCTTGGCTAAATAAACAACGTATGTAACAAATGACGCCGTGCATGGGTTTTAATGCACAATTAAATTGGGACTGTCTTGGGATAAGGCAAAGCACACACACGTTACTCTCATAAGTCTCTGTCATATATCATCCCTTCACTGCTAATAGTCAGAGCCTAGCCCAGCCAGGCTGATGGTGACATTCAAAATATGGCTAAACAAACAGATTAACGGATGTCTTACTCCAACAAAGCAGAACCTTTAAATTCAGCTCCAGTCAAAAAAGGAAAAAAATAAATAAATACAGCCATGGAGGGCAAATTTACATGCAAATCCCAGAGTCAGCGAACCGCGTCAGTTAAATGTAATATGTAAACACGCTACTGTCATGATTATATCATTATGCGCCAATTGCTAGCTGTTGAATCTTCCTTGTCGTAACATGTTGACACAACAGGAACTACACAGAGAAGACACTTTTGTAAACAAGAGCAAACAGATGACGACATGTGGGATGGCAATAAGCCTTTGCATAGCCATAGTCCCAGAGTATGTGGTGCTGGTCAGTAGAGTAACCTGCATTTTGTTCAAGTCCAGGGTCTGTAAGATAGGCAGGGCTGCTGTAGACATACTGTATACTGGACGTTATCTTTATAATTACCCCAGAAGGTTTATTAACTTTGGGCTTTTATAAGGCTGATGCATTAAAATTATTACCATTTAGTCTCAGGGTCTCCTATAGGACCTGTTGCTGTTTCAATGTATTTCGCTATAGCTCTGTATGTGACATTATTGTCAGCAACAAAATCCTGCTACTTTGTCACTAACACAAAACAATGCCTTAAACCTATTGTATGCCGATGAGCGAATGCATCCCACTCACTATTTGTGATACATACTGTGTGCTCCTATTTACTTATGTGCATCTCTTGCTATTTTCTACATTACATATTTAAAAATACTGCAGGCCGATGTTCATAATAGTCTACTTTTCTCTGTAGTATTGTCTGAAGACCATGGTATACCAACATGTGACAACAGAATGGGTAACAGTAGATATACTTTAATGTATTCAACAGCTGGTAGTTTGTATTTAACTGCAAAATGTAATTAGAGTATAAGGCTCATTGATATGGTACTGTTTGACAGCAGTACAAGCCATACAAGCTGTGGACATATAAATAGGAATTCAGCACTCAAATTGGAGATTGAGAGACACCAGCATTTAAGAAACATATAAAACAGGGGAAATTGTATACCTGCATCAAAATAAATAAATAAATACATTATAAATAAATAAATAAATAAATAAATGGAGAACTTATTCAGAGTTCAGAAACCTGTGTGACAGATGACTTCATATTTCATTGTTGTCATTTCTTCACAAATGTTTGGACAAGTGAATATTCCAGTTACAGCATCCCACATATGGACACAGTTTCATGTACTGTACAGTGTAACAACTTTAACTAGACAGTTCTAATGAATAGGCCTGACCCAGGGTAATGGACATATTATTATTGTTATTATTATTATTGTGGATAGCCCAGGGATCTCAATTAGCTAATTAATGGAGTGGGTGTGGATCTACTTAAGATTCTGATATAGTGGCATGATGCATGAGATCATCCTGATATAGCATGCTCCACGTTCAAAGTCAGTTTTTAAATTATTAGTCTCACCAGGGCCAGACACATTACATAAACATCTGGGGACAATATTTATGGAATTTAGATCAAATTTAGTAGGGTGTGTTAAGTTTGATATATCAAAAGTAATCCAAAACCCCGGTAAAGGTGGAGTTCAAAATAGGATTAGGTAGATTGAAACATCACTGTATTGGTTGGTTGTATTTGTTGTGTTTCCAAATTAGGCATCATACTGTGGATTTCCAGATTTGCCCTTTAAAGGGCAAGGAACCATATTTGGTCACTTCCCTGAACATTCAAAATGGCGTTGCCACACTTTGCTGTGAGGTAATATAAACACATGGATTTCTTCCAGTTATTCACAGAAAATCAGGCTACGTCACAGTTAGTTACACCAGGGCATCTGACCGGGATAATGGGTCTCAATGCTTGTCAATGCTTGCTGAATGGTCTGTGAAGAAAAAAAAATATCACAGAAATGTAATGTAATTTACAATTTCTGCTAAATATTGGCGACGTCTTCTAAATTAACATTGTTGTGACTTACAATTTACAGACAAACGAACAAACAACAGGCAATAGCACATTTTTGGACCACCTCCAGCAAAGTGATAAAACTTGATGATGTTTTTTCAAAAACAAGTTGCTGTTGGCATCTGAGCTGAATAACTCAAATTATCAAGACCGCACATTCACACATCCAGTGACAGCCAGCTAGGGCCAGCTACAGTAAGCCACAGACCATCACTCATCTCAATGAGCGCCAGGCAACACTGGGCATCACTGAATGGAAACATTGCTGGTGACTAAAAGCTCAGATATTAGCGTACTGGGCAAGTAAAAAAAAAAAGATGTATCCAAATTTCAGCAATGCAGCATAGCGACTAGACATTCAGAGAGTAGAAATGGCAACTTCTTCGTGATTGTGAATGGAGGAGGAACTGTCTGTTTATTAATCGGGACATTAAAAAAGGTTGAATGGTTTTGCATCCACCTTTGTATTAAAGGTAGGGTCAGCGACTACAAGAGAATGCACTTTTTTGTTATATTAACTGAATAGCAACTCATCGTCCTCATCGTTCGGTGTGTGCACATAAAATATAATCTGGTGGACACAGGAACACAAAGAAAATTGTGCAGATTACACATAACACTATCTCAGCCTTAGTCTCTCAGAGCCAGCCTTTACTTTAGTAAAGTCTGGGACACAAATTGTCTACTTGACAGGAGTGGTGTTTTTATTAAAGCATGCACCCAGCCCTGCAACCATTTTCTCCACCACTAAACTGTTACTACTATACAATTTTTATGCCATAATTGTGCTTGCACCTTGCGATTTAGACCAGGTGCTTAGATCGTTAAAATTTGGCCCATTGCATTACAGTATACTATATACAGTATATGTATGTGTATATATATATATATATATATATAGACATACCGTACATTTGTGTTTTGAGTTTGTCACACCACAGAAAAAGATCTTATTAATTAACCACCCAGTCAAATTATAATTAATAAAGTCGGCAAGTATATAAAATTATGTTTCAAAAGCGTGAAAATATAACCATCATTATCTGTTCTCAAGCGCTTGGTGTGACACACAGAAGGTGCTGTAACCACACTTATTGCGTGTTCTACTGTAAACTCCATACCACGGTGTTGTGCCAAAAAGATATCCTCAGCCGAACATTGATTGGAAAATGTAGACGTGCATTTTATGAGTTGTGTTTTCACTTTACATAGATGTATACTATATACAGTAGGGTTCTCACCCTTCGACGTGTACAGTAACATATAAGAAAATAACAAATATAAATGCACGTTTAACTACAATATACAGCATGTTGTTTATTTAGTCCATGTACTGTATGTAGAAAGGCAGAATCACAGAACTCAAAGTATCTCCTTGAGTGACATGGCAGCCACACCTTCAAGTGATGCCTGCAAAGCTACAGTACTTTCATTTGTCGTTGTGAACGCAGTGTTAAATAGCCTCACATGGCTTAATGCATGCATCCACTGGTCCGGACCAGTATTAGCAAACTTTGTTTTGATTAAAAACTCATCCTGGCATTCCTCTCTACCACACAATGCTATCGACTGTTGTGGCCATTTTTCAAATCTAAACTATAAGCTGGGGCAAAATTTTGTGGACCTGGAGGGCATGATATAGCACAATTATTGAGTGTAACTTTACCTTGACAAGAAAGATAACTTTCTTTCTTACAATGAATTTCCATTCACATTTTTTAAACTTTAAGCCTTGATGGTATTCCTCAGGCTTCAATGTCATTGTCTAAAAGGCAGAAACTATTGAGGGACAAGCTTAATGGCCAAACTCAGGCGAGGTCTGTGGAAGGCTGGCAGTGCGTGTGAGATGAAGCACAGCAGACTGCCAAGGCCATGCCGGCTAGTTTGTTCATTTGTTCATATTTCTTCTCAAGCTCCCATGGGTCCTGCCTCCTTCTGTTGCCTTATTCCTATATA
>JAODOY010001372.1:0-12904 GCA_025399855.1 Forbesichthys papilliferus
TTCACTCATAACTACACATTTTCTGCTATAATATATCCCCTCTTTCAAAGCACTTTTTAAAAATATTATTATTATTAGTATTATTATAATAATAATAATAATAATAATAATAATAATAATACTTATTATTATTATTATTATTATAATAATTATTATTATTATATTATTAATATTATTAGTAGTAGTAGTAGTATTAGCAGTATTATTATTATTATTATTATTATTATTAGTAGTAGTAGTAGTAGTAGTAGTAGTAATAGTATTATTAGTATTAGCAGTAGTAGCAGTAGCAGCAAGATACCCTGCGATGTAAGCAACTCACACATCACATACAGCTTTAAAGAATAAAAGTGGGCAATTAGATTCAAATAATGACATGTGTATTCATTAATTTAGCCATTTATACATTGTGCCATTAATAACAATGCAAATATCTACATGTGTTACAATTGCAAAACAATCATTTGGAATTTACATGAAATAAATTCAAACAGTCAGCGTAGCATGCCGAATGGGTTTCTTATCTACGCATGTGTTCTACAGAATTATTGAAATTGGCTTGGATTCTGTTATTTGTTCTGGTCATGGGCTAAATAATCAATATTATGTACATGGTGTGATATTTTATATATAGACAATCTTCTATTACATTAATTGCATTCAATTGGAAGCATTTCACAGCAGGTCTTCATTGGAATTAGAGAGGAGATTCACTTTACTTCCTGTGCTGACCACTCGACATAGCCTCCTTTATAATGCCTGGCCCTGAGAGGAGAGCTAGCATTAGGCATATCCTCTTATTATGTTAACAAACAACTGTGTTAAACACACACACACACACACACACACCTCAACAATCTGACCTGTGGAAAATTGCTGCATATAACCATGTCTCCTAAAATGGTATAGTTAGATAATTGTAAGCTAAAACTGTCAAATTCGCCAAATTTCTCCTTGCATTTAGCAATCTTACCATTGTCTGTGCATGCTGAAAGAATAATCTGGAACTTCTAGACCGCCCTAGCTTCATAAATAGGAACATAAACAAACAAAGTTGTGAACACCGCTCACAGCTACAGTACAATGCCATTGGCTTCACAATGCGTTTGAATGTGTGGGGCGGAGCTTCTGAGGGAGTTTGTTTTTATTTGAGCTCAAAGTTAGCAAGCTTTCTCAAGAATGATTAACCCTGCCTTAGAGTATAAACTGTAGATCTACAGTAGAATAAATAACCAACAATTGGTGGTTATTAATTATTGTCCTAGCACTATCTATGGGCCTCATCGTGACTCTCAGATACTATGTGATATTTAACTACATTCTTGCAAAGCATTCAAGGGTTATTTAAAGCTGGATGAATGTAATTACATATTATAACACGTAATGTGAAAATGTTGCCACATCATTCACTACACACAATACCTGCTAAAGCCAAGCTGACGGGCTATGGCCAGAGCTTTCAAGCTCCTGTTCCCGCTTTGGCAATGAAACACGATGTTGTCATCCTCTTTTCCCGGAGCCTTCACATGAAATATCTGCTTAAACTGCTCAGGAGACAGCTTCAGAGACTCTTCCAGAAGGTCCACTGAAGCACACAAACATATTGAACATTGTACAACTAGAGAATATTTAACATCTTCTAACTTTACTTGATGAGGATGCTTTGACCTTACATGGGATGTTGACAGACTCTGGAATTCGCCCACCTTGGAATTCATCAGTTTTTCTGACATCAAACAGCTGAATATTATTCAGGGAAAGCATGGTCTTCAGTTGCTCATATGCCACCACCGACCCTGAGACAAAATACAAAATACATGTTTACACTACCTAGACAGAGTTCAGACCTGTCAATAATTACTGGTGACAGATGAAGAAGTTGTCACACAATTGCTTTTAAAGAGATCTATCTAGGAGTATAATATAGCTAGCTATATCGTAGTACTTTTTTTTGTGAGCCTGACTGTCCAGAACTGAGTATTTCAGTAACCACAAGGCTCTTCCCCACAACCATTGTTACCACTTAAAAATGAGAATGACCTCGTCGTGGCATCTAAACTCTTAGGCTATATGAAACAGACTGTGTTTCAGCGTTAAGGTGAGGTGATCGTATGCTACGTGAATGTGAGATGCAATGTTTTTGACATAGGCTACAAAGACAACAGACGTGTAGTACGGGGCCTAGCCTAGGCATGGTAGGATATAGCCTAAACGTGATGTGGCTTACATTTGCGGTGTAGAGTAGAATATTTACCAGAATGCTCGCACAGGTTTAAAGTTGAGAGTCCAAACGACCGAATAATCACTCCAGAACTGAAGACAGATCTGCAGTTAAGCTCAACAACAGGAACCGCTTGCCAAAAAAATCTTGACAATAGAGAGGACAACATATTGAAGAAAAGAGCACCGTGTTTTAGACAGGTTATAAAACTTGGGACCTATAGTTCTATGCTATGGTTCTATGCCTAGGCTACCTGCGCCGTGAACATGCGCAGTGAGTGAAGGCTCTTTGGGTTGACTCAGTTTGATTAGACCGTCCTCTCATATTCCGTGACGGGTTTTTTAGCCCAATGAAATATATGACAATAGGCGGCAATAACTACAAAACAAAAATGAGAGAAAATTATTGTTGTGTATGTATATCTAGTGGTAAACATAGTCAATGTCAATATTACAGTCAATATTTAAAATGTGCTTACATTTCTGTTTTTTGGTCAAGCAAATTAAAGGCGGAGTCAGCTAAGCTCACAACATGGGAGATATTCAGCATTTTCTTTTTTTTGCTTACAATCACTAACCTCATCTTTAAGGATCAACGCGGAAACCAGAGGATCTTTACAGAATAAACCACCACCATTCAAAAAGGGGTAGACATGTACACTGTTTCATGGAGCCTATACTATAAGTCATACTATAACTTACGATTTCAGTTTGAACCAATTTACTTAAATATTAATAATGGTTTATTTACAGAAAAATGATCTAAACTTAACAGCTCAACCCAGCATGTGCAACGGCATGGTCCCGCCTTTCAAATGGTATGCCCCAACGAGGGTCATATGATCATGATTCATGAAACTTAGGGAAGTGTTTATTGCAGCCCGTCAAGATTTTAAAGTGGTCTTGGTCTTGATCTCCATACATTTACAATGCCCATGAAGTGCGGCGGAACCAGCGATGCACAGCCTGCAAATGAAGAGGTCCAGGAAATTTGCGATCAGGTCAGTGAATCCTTCTATCGTAGTTTCATCATGGATGCATAATACTATAACCTAGGCTGAACTCGTAGCTGTCACTCTAAATTAAATGTTTTTCTGACGGTAGCCTCCTTTATTGTTTTATTTGATCGTCCTGCTGTCTATTCATCATTAGATGAAGCCCCATGCTGAGCAGAAGTCTGGTAAAAACTATGCCGTATTTGTGGCCAGTAGCTACAAAACGCAGGTTGTGGCCGGGAGAAACTACTTCATCAAGGTATGGAACATTTTGATATGATGTCCATTCAATAGGTGGATGATATTTAAGACATAACTGTCAGAAGGGTTAACAAAAAGTCAAACAGAGACACCGGTAGCTTGGCAAACAGAATCTGGTCTTCTTGTCACGTTATATTAAACTAACTTTTTATCTTATAGGTTCATGCTGGAGGAGATGATTATGTTCACCTTCGTGTTTATAAAAAGCTCCCATGCCACGGCGGGGAACTGGAGCTATCTGCTGTACAAGAATCAAAGACCCTCCATGATCCTATCGAGTATTTCTAAACCTATTTGTACCTATTTGAAGCTCGAAGTGACTCTAGGTTGAAGACATATTTTGGACTATAAATGACACTAATCTGTAGTTACGTTGCAGCCAGTGAAACGAATATGTTAAGGATGAGCTTTTAATGTTGAAATTATATAACTGTCTAATCATGTTGTATGTAATGAATAAAGGGGTGTGCTGTGGTCTATCACAGAGGAACTAATTGGTTACGGATAACTATATGTGAGTGGGTCAGAATATATTTTAACACCAGTACTAATAAGGCTATTAGTTGTGTGATCACCTACCCCGACTGGTCATTGACTTTTGGAAGACGTCCTGTATAGATCGTTTATTTTTTTGAGCGATTGTGCACTCACAACCATGTGAGTGTGACTCATATATGACTCATGTCTGAGTCTCTTCCCTAAAGGGGCGGCTACCCCTTTAGAAACCTCTAAAATGTGTGTGCCAGCCTAGACTCTTTAATCCCTGTTTGCTGACACGTATACCTACATTTCAACTGAAATAACTCAAGGTTTGAAGAATTCAAACAATTCACCGTCAATTAATGACGATTACCAACATAACTCGACAACTTAGTATGTTAAACATATAGGCATCGCATTCACCTGAATGTACACATCGGTAATGCAATTTATCCAGCCTTGTTGGAAATTATATACAGTAGGAAGTAAGTCTCAAATTCAAATAACATTTTAACCTAATAGTTTTTGACACTTTAATAGTTCATACGAGAAATACATTGCATTCTCTATTTGATTATTAGCAGTCATGTCAATAATTAAAGTCAGATCCCATGGAAATAGAAATTTAAAATGTACTGTACATTTCCAATGTTCCTTCTCAAAATGTGTAAATGCAGCACCGTGGTTGTCTGTCACATGGCCCAATTCCTCATTTCCACGTCAGGAATGACCAAGAGGACTGGTGAAGCCAGCCATCAAAACATGCATCTCTCACATGGCACTATAATGTAACAGCTGGTAACAGATTCAGCATCTACATCAGTTTTAAGTTCAATCAAGATTTAGTGCCGTTTAGAATAAATGTCACACAGAAAAAAAATAGAATTTATACACTGCTCAAACAAATAAAGTGAACACTTAAACAACACAATGTAACTCCAAGTCAATCACACTGTCCACTCAAGAAGCAACACTGACTGACAACTTCACATGCAAATGGCACAGACAACAGGTGGAAATTATAGGCAATTAGCAAGACAACCCCAATAAAAGAGTGGTTCTGCAGGTGTTGACTACAGACCACTTCTCAGTTCCTATGCTTCCTGGCTGATGTTTTGGTCACTTTTGAATGCTGGTGGTGCTTTCACTCTAGTGGCAGCATGAGACGGAGTCTACAACCCACACAAGTGGCTCAGGTAGTGCAGCTCATCCAGGATAGCACATCAATGCGAGATGTGGCAAGAAGGTTTGCTGTGTCTGTCAGCATTGTGTCCAGAGTATGGAGGCGATACCAGGAGACCGGCCAGTACATCAGGAGACGTGGAGGAGGCCGTGGGAGGGCAACATCCCAGCAGCAGGACCGCTACCTCCGCCTTTGTGCAGGGAGGAGCAGGAGGAGCACTGCCAGAGTCCTGCAAAATGACCTCCAGCAGGCCACAAATGTGCATGTGTCCACTCAAATGGTCAGAAACAGACTCCACACGGGTGGTATGAGGGCCTGACGTTCACAGGTGGGGGTTGTGCTTACAGCCCAACACCGTGCAGGATGTTTGGAATTTGCCAGAGAACACCAAGATTGGCAAATTTGCCACTGGCGCCCTGTGCTCTTCACAGATGAAAGCAGGTTCACACTGAGCACGTGACAGACGTGACAGGGTCTGGAGACGCCGTGGAGAACGTTCTGCTGCCTGCAACGTCCTCCAGCATGACTGGTTTGGCGGTGGGTCAGTAATGTAATGGTGTGGGGTGGCATTTCTTTGCGCACAGCCCGCACAGCCCTCCATGTGCGCGCCAGAGGTAGCCTGACTGCCATTAGGTACCGAGATGAGATCCTCAGACCCCCTGTGAGACCATATGCTGGTGCGGTGGGCCCTGGGTTCCTCCTAATGCAAGACAATGCTAGACCTCATGTGGCTTGAGTGGTTCTGCAGTTCCTGCAAGAGGAAGGCATTGATGCTATGGACTGGCCCGCCCGTTCCCCAGACCTGAATCCGATTGTACACATCTGGGACATCATGTCTCGCTCCATCCACCACAGACTGTCCAGGAGTTGGCGGATGCTTTAGTCCAGGTTTGGGAGGACATCCCTCAGGAGACCATCCGCCACCTCATCAGGAGCATGCCCAGGCATTGTAGGGAGGTCATACGGGCACGTGGAGGCCACACACACACACTACTGAGCCTCATTTTGACTTATTTTAAGGACATTACATCAAAGTTGGATCAGCCTGTAGTGTGGTTTTCCACTTTGATTTTGAGTGTGACTCCATATCCAGACCTCCATGGGTTGATGCATTTGATTTCCATTGATAATTTATGTGTGGTTTTGTTGTCAGCACATTCAACTATGTAAAGACGAAAGTTAGTTCATTCTTTCAGATCTAGGATGTGTTATCTTAGTGTTCCCTTTATTTTTTTGTGCAGTATTTTAGGCTCTGGAACAGCAGTGACAGCAGAACTGCCCCATAGTTTGATTATTCCAAGGGAGTACAACAATATTGTTTGCATTGTTGCAATCTGGCTAATCACAACAACAACCCTGGTATGTCAGGGTCATATGGAGTCAAATGACTTAAGAGCGGCACCCCTACATTTTTAGGACATTGTGCGCTGGCACGTACACGAGTCTTGCAAAAAACAGAACTGCAGGATTTGGCGTTTGACACTTCTCAGTTGTTTTTACGATGATTTACAGCATTTGGGCTATTTATGAGCAGGTAGGGGTTAACTATATTGTGTGCAAGTACACAGCCATCTGAACGGCTGTAAGGCAGGACCTTTCTGCTACAAGTTGAAAAGGCAGACCCAGACTATGAAGACTATACTGGCCCATTTATGTGGAATCATAGAAAGCCTAATAACTACAGGAATACATTTCAATAGTCTTCTTTAAAAAACAAAACAATTTATTTCTTTTTTTTGTACAATTAAAAAAAAAAAAAAGAAACACTTTCTACAGAGATGGTCTTGCGTCACGCAATACAATGTTTGCAATGTGATAACTAGTTATAGTCTGGGGAGGGGGGGGGGGTCAGCTTGTAGGTCACAGTTTCAGCTCCAGTCTCGACGTGGCCCTCCAGACCAAGCAGATGATCAATTCACCTTAGGAGGTATGTAGTGGATTCGGCACCGCTCATTGAAAACCTTAAAGAATTGGTGTGAAAAAGATTGGCATATTGTCCAATAACTCACAATAGGTTATTGCTAGATGTTTTGGAGTTGGAAGAAGGTCTCATAATGCTTCTTTGTATGAGATTGTAAATGGTAAGACCCATAAATGTTCGTTTTCTCACAAATTACTTTAGAAAATACTTTACCTTCAGACTTCTGTCGTTGACAACTTCTTCAACATTCAACTCTGATTGCATTAGTTTTAACTAGAGTAGAGGGAAATACAAAACAATATGCATAATGCACAATTCTGAATTACTGATTTGAAACACACACTGAATATAAAGTGATCCCTTGATCAGCCATGACATTTCAGAATTACATTAACACTAGCAAGGCCTAATGTGTGTGGCTTGCACACCTGATGACCAATCAAATATATGTACAGGCAGCCCATAGACTTAATAGGTACACTCTGCTGCCTTATTGTCAAATGTATAAGCGATATCTACAGTAGATGATATCTCACTATTCTATCCTTAGCGCCCTCAATTGGTAGAATGTCGAATTACCTTAGTTTGCTCCTTCCTAAGTTGTTTGAGGAGCGCAAGGTTTTCATTATCCTTGGCTCTCTCGTCACGTAGGCGTCCTACAATATCAGATGTTTGAGATATACATGTCCTAATAGCTTTGCCTCTGCTCAGATGTGCTTCCAACAACTGTGGAATGCAAAAAGCAAAACACTGAACAGGTTTCAACCAAGAAAGATTCTACCTATTTAAAGCAGCAGGATAAATCCTTACACATTTAACAGGTTCAGCACGTATATTCTATACACATTTGTTGCCGTGTGTAGTTTACTTACAGATTCATAAAGTTGTTTGCAGGTGTCTGTGGCATCTACTTTTCCTGAGAAGGAAACTGTGGGGACGGTGGTGTTTAGTGCGTGGACAATGCGGTCGTCAATGTTACGCATCACCTTCAGTACATCCTGGAGAGACCATCACCAGTACAAATAATTTTAACACGACAAAAAAAAATACGATTAGAAAGCAAAGGTTGCGGCTTTCATTCAGTCCTATTCGTAAATACGGTGATTGCATGCTATTAGTAATAGTCACGAACAGGGGAAGCATTCAGTTACAGTAATTGACTACTAATTCATTAATACATTACTGACAACACTGGAGTGCCACTGAAACGTTTCGATTAGAGATTTCTGACATTTCCAAATATAGAGAGGCAAATTAACCAATATTTGCAGCAATTACCTGAAACATTGAAAAGTCCTCACAGTTCAACGTTCCATAGGGCGCCGCCATAGTGAACTACAAGGTCCTCTATCTCCTCATGGGAAGAAGGTATGCCCTAATGAAATCCTTTAAAAAAAGTTCTCATATATGTTTTATTCTACGGATTTGTTTAATTTATCTTTACAGGGAAAATGGCTGCATGTTATAGCACACTATAGATTAACGCTATGTTACCTGTAAAAGTGAAGTGTACATTTATTGTAGAATCTATGTATTTCGCTCCGGCACATGCAAGGCCTTCTGCAGTTTTTTTTTTAATCAATGGGTCCTGGTCTTGTTATGTATTATTTTGGACTGGAGACTCGCATACGTGCTATCGTGCAAATCTTGACTTTCACCAGTCACCCAAGCAGTTTACTCGTAACATTACGACAGGGTTTCATGGTTTAACCCTGCAGTTAACTTAGCCTATCGTCTTAACCACGAAGATGAACTTCTTCAAGTCTCAAACCGCAATTAATCGATTCATAGGTTAGTGGTGGTATGTTTTATTATGTGTTGTTGATTTTGCTTACTGAACTTCACATCACACAAATTCAACCCGAACTCCAGTTTAACGTAACGTTTAACTTAAAGTGTTCATGGCTGGCGTTGTCTAAAACTTACACTAGTATGACTTATTGTCACTTCTTACCCCTGTTAACCATGGTTATTTTTGAAATGTCAATCTTTCTGTTGGATGTCTATAGGCTGCTAGTACCTTTTTAGAGGAGGGTGTGTTTTTTATTACATTATAATAACATCCTCGTAGGGTTTTTTTCTTTCTTTTTTTCTTCTATACTTGAATCTGTATATACATTGTAGCACTGTCACGTTAGTTGTTCTTGGTTATTTGTAAGGCATGTTGGTGTTTTGTTCACAGGTCAATGGCGTAAACCTATTGTGGAGGCAATAAGTCGAAGAAAGATGTGTACTAAACCGCAGGACACAAACGCACACACATCGCCTCCAGCACATGGTGGGATTTAAACACACGCACATTCGCACTCCTCCACACATCTCAACTCCTTGACATGCAGTGACGAGCTAAAAAAAACTGTAATACAAAGCCACATTTAAGGCCAATCTGACAACTAAGCATTTCATTTTACGGTATAGCCTGAAGTGCTGCAATTAGTTTAACCAAATTAATATTAATCAAAAAACAAATCAACAAATGTTTGTTATTGTAAGGATGTGTAAACAATAGAACTGTGTGTGAGTAGGCTTATTACTTTCTCCTGGGCAAACCTGACACAGGAAGTGCCGATGTAGCATGACTAAACACTTATTATAGATTACCTAACAGGAATGTGTGGATTTGGTTTTTGTTTAAAGCTGTATATTTTATTCAGCATTATGCTTCTATTTTTGGGTTACAGCTACAGCACCAAGTGCTGGGTTCAGGGTCCCGGGCTACAGACCGTCAGACTTCGATAGGAAGATTTTGGTTTGGTCTGGACGCTTCAAGACAGCAGACCACATACCAGAGCTTGTTTCGTAAGGGGCATCTTCATGTGTATATCAAAACGCCCGGCAATCTTGCATCTATAGGACAAGTGTGTGAGAGCTAGTATAATTGCACAATTGCATTTGTATTTTTAAACCTCCTCGTTTGAGCAGGATTTATATCGTACACATGCACAATATCTGAGCAGCATAGTTGTACTGTATTTCGTTTTGTACATTATTGTATTTTTAATTGCGCATGACCCCTTGTGCATGTGTCATCGCTCTGCCCCCTAGTGGCCACAAGTTCACACTATGCACAAGTAAGCACTGAGCGTGCTAGCTGGTTTAATGCCATTTTTCTAGGTGGCTGGTCTTTGAAGACGAGGGCTGTTTATAGCTCAAAGTAATTGCATGGCAGGGGAGAGATCACAGACCTGAGTTGCTGCTCTGAACAAAGACAAGATCGTTGCTCAAACAGACCACAGACCCTCCTCCTCCCATACAGCCATGGTTATTCTGCTATTATTGTGTGTGTGTATTGCAGGTTTGAAATGGTTGACGCTGCACGAAACAAAATAAGAGTGAAAGTCTGCTATGTGATGATGGGGGTCACAATAGGGGCTTGCCTGGTGATGGTAATCCTGGGCAAAAGGGTGAGTCCGCATTTGATCTTGATAATATTATGTCTAGTTCCTTAATGACCTAGGAAACAGATCATAGAACATCTGTTGACCTGTCCTTACCTTGGATCTACTACCCCCCTCTGGCGTGCCTACTTTATGGTGGCTATTATCGTCTTGTGTCACATTATCTTGGTAATAGATTACCTCCTTTAACCACTACTTCAAAAGGCTCTAGCCACCCCATGTATGTGTCTCCTCTAAACCAGAAGCCTCTTACATAGCATGCTGTATACGTTTTTATATTAATTAAGACAATGACGACTCAGAGCTGAATTAATATTATCTCACATTATTATTCATCATTATCCAACCCTAATGTATTGTCGCCTGTTTCATACTGTGTCTGACTCATTTTGTAAAGCATTTTGCTTGTAATACCAAGGTTGTGGGTTCAAACCTCATATAACATGTTTTAACCTATGAAAATATTTTACCTTATGAAAAAATGTATGGCCCAGTAAGCTCTACATTAGGACACTGGCAGATTGCCATGTACAGTAAGAAGTAACCTTTTAATATTAACTTTACAGAAATATTAACTTTACAGAGAATCTATAGAGTTGGGTTATTTTGCTTGAAAGCTGGTATCACGTGAGTATAAAACCAAGTATGACACTAGGAAAATACAATTAGCGATCTATATGAATACTTTTCAATAGGCAGTAGACTATTGCTGTAATTAAGATATTCGCTCAAAATAAATATGATATTATAATATTTATAGGGTTCCATATAGGCTATAAATATTTATTTCCATCTCATAACATTAAAGATAACGGTACTCATTTTTAGCATGACTTTAGCTTTAGTGTGGCTGTGCAGTTGTACTGGAAATGGCTGACATCCTCTGAGATTACCACACATTTGCACACAAGTCATGAAAAGCAGCCATAACCATACCAGCCAAAACATAAATGTGTCATTATGAAATAAAAGGCCCATGAAATTAATAAATATGCCATTATAAAATAAAAGTCCCCTGAAATATAAAGTAGTCCTTTTGAAAAAATGTGAAATTAGAAAAAATGTATTGGTTACATTTAGACCAAATGGAAGCACACGGTCCAATAAACAGTGTGTTTTACTATGTGAAAAGCTTCATAATTTATTTATCCATATAGTATGAATAAATAAACAACATGTTTGAGAAGATAAGGGATATAGTACAGATGATGTACACTTTATAATAATTAAATAGCGACGTCATGATTAATTTACTGTATACTTCTTAAACTATAATTTTAAGTTTAATTATTGTATTTTTTTAATTAGAGGATGTATGGAAAGCCGAGCTTCCATTCGCTACTGGTGCATGTACAACATGTTTTACTAATGAAACTGAAGTTTGGAGTGCAAGTAGGACAAAGACACCAGATTTCTAAAGCACAGGTCACAACATATGCTACTATGATATTGGATCATGATGGATCAACCAGTGGAGACAAGATGCTTCAGTGAGTGACACTGGCTGCATTATGGTTTTGCATCTCCCATGGTTCACATGGTTTCATCATGTGCACCTGTTGTCCCCAACACCAAAACACAAACCTACTGCTACTGAGGCCCAGTGGGGCTGCCCACTAGATGTTATGATAGATCAAATACACTTTAATAAACAACAGGGATTATTTATGTGTAATTTAGAGAGAGAACAGAATTAAATTTACATTTTACAGTATGTTAGCTCAGTCAAATTATGAATTTATAGATTCCCCCTTTTACTATACTGTAATTACATTCATTTTCTGTGAAACAAACTCATGAATCTATAGTAAAACTGAAAGAGCATGCTTGGTTCCTACTCCTACTCACAATTAGTGATTTGATTGCTGTGGAGATATTTCATTTGAAATGTGTGTAGAAGCCAAACTTCAAACGCACACTATCGCTTGAATTATGCATAAGTATTAGACATCTCCACAGAGCATCACATTTTTTTTACCGTAGTCATAGTCGCAGCGGTTAGGTAGAGTATGTTTGGAAACGCCTGTATTTGTTTTATTTCGTATAGCGCATGTATGCCTGTTTGGACGTCTGGATTGACAATAAACACACATTTAATTTTACACAAAGTCAAGGAGGTGTCTTTCACGTCTACAGCGCACAAGTCAGGAGCTGTGTTAACTAGCGCACACAATCAACGTCGGCCCTCACAATGTGATTTTATTGCATCAGCTACCCAGTAGAAGGATGTGGCGTAGTGAGCTGCTTGTCAGTCTCATAAAGCTGACAGTTTAGTGCCCCTGTAGACCACATACACATACCATACATATACAGTAAACCCTACTTAAAATGCTTGCCTTTGTCCTTTGCTCTTTTACAGTGATCACAGACACCACAGTGTCCTGTGTATACCTGGAGCCCTGTCTGTTGCCCTGCACCTTCCATCCAGCCAGTGAAGAGGTCATCC
>JAODOY010001373.1:0-12901 GCA_025399855.1 Forbesichthys papilliferus
CCTGTATACCATACGTACCGTTTGGGCTGTTCTCGTCGATGGTCACTATGGTGGCCGGGGGACCCGTCCTGGACAGCGTGCACTCTGTGTGAGCCGAGAAGGGCGGGGGGGGGGGGATTGTAGGTGGTGAATGAATACACAAGGCCCTCTCTTCACACTGTTATTGAAATTGTGTGGAAACAAAACTGGTTGCCGTAGGTAGAGGGCAGGGAGGAGGAGAAACAGCGGAGGAATAAAGGAGCGATGGCTTGACGGCGGGCCATACGTCAACCTGGCAGAATGGGCATCTGGCGGAGCGAAGATATATGTACATCTCTGTTGGGAGGAGAGATGAGTGGATGATGAGGTCTAATAGCAACAGGAAAAAGGAAGAACAGCGGGGAGCAACTATTGCTCCTTCTGTACAGGCTACTATAGAGGAATGTGAGCAATGTTAGTATGGTGAGGTGTCTTCTATTCTATTGTTTCTCACTATCAAGGAATGCTGCTGGTCTGCTGTGGAATGGAAGGGTCGCATATGAGCTTATTAGCATATTGAATGAGCAAATTAGCCTATTAGCATATCATTAGCATGTAGGCTACTAATAATATAGTGTGTGTTTACATCTCAGTTCCAGTTTGAGGTGGGCCTGCTGATTGCTGTTGTGATTTCTGCTCTGGTGTGTCTGAGCCGCATTTACACAGGCATGCACTCAGTGTTGGTGAGCTATAGCATTTCACACACACACACAAACACACACGCACACTAGTGTAAAAAAGCTTTCAGGGCCATACATTATTCATGTTTGTGTTTGACTAGACTGTCTGTGAGGCTGCAAACCCATACGCAAGCATTAAACATGGCCTCACATATAAGAACAGATAGGTTACCTGCTAATTTAAATGTACATGTAAAGTTAAATATTTCAAACTCCGACGGCCCGCCCGTGGGCCGTTCACTCTCTTGGTTGGGGAAATTGTATTGTTGACATGTTTAACTTAAGTTGTTCTTCATGCTATATACCATTAGAAAGCTATAAATCTTACAATTCAATTGATATAAAATAATTCAAGATACGATCTTAACATCAGGTACACTCAACGGATATGTCAGACCACCACCTGTAATAATTGCACATAATTGGACATTTTAAAGGGTTTTTAATCAAGTGGCAACCTAAATGACATTCATGTACAGTATATGTCATTTGTGTACTTCTAGGATGTGCTCTGTGGTGCTCTAATCTCCATGGCCCTGCTGTTATTCACCTACCCGTATTGGGACACCATTGACCAGTTCCAGCTCACCAGCCCCATCTCCCCATATGTGTCATTGGTTCTTCCCTTTCTTCTCTGCTACACATATCCCGAGCTGGACCATTACAGCACCACGCGGGGGGATACTACCACTATTCTCGGATCGGCTGCCGGGTCCTCCGTGGGATACTGGGTGAACCAGCAGCTTGGGCAGACATTTGAGCCACGGGGGGCCCTGCCTGTGCTGCTACCATCGCTCACGACAACCGCGGTGCTAGTAGGCATGGCTCGGATCGCAGTGGGCATCGTGGCATTAGTTACAACTCGGCAGGTAGTGAGAAAGATTAGCTTGGGGGCGTTGTGTTCCTGGTACAATGTGCCACCACACGACATAAGCACAAGGAGAAGAAAAGAGATTGAAGTACCGTATAAGTATATCACATACACATCTGTTGGCCTGGTCAATTCTATGTTGGTCAGTAGACTGTATGTTGTTCTGGGGTTATGACCCAGAAGATTGGCAGGGTTTTGAAAAGATAGCACATTTGCCTGACCTGCACATCAACCCAAATGTGTTATTTAACTCTTACCTCACTGTAGCATATTGTCAAACCTCCATTGGAGGCATACCCAGGACCAGATGAGCCTCAGCCAGTCAAAAAATAAAACCAGTTAAACCACACTTTATTTTAAATGCACATTGTTTTGCATATTCATATGACCATTAACATTGTTAATCATTGTTAATCATTCTGACCTGGTTATTTTTAACTTGATCTTGCTCAACTACATTTAAAAGTTATGGAACCTGTTGAAACTTCCTTGTAAAATGATAATTCCACTTTCACAGCCAAGAGTGCTGGAAGCAACAAATGCTGTTTTAACAGACAACACAGATTGTTATGCCTATATACAGCTGCTGTAGGTGATTTGTGGAATAAGTTGTATTTGACAAGGAAAATATCCTGTAATGTGACATGAAACAAGGTCAAATAGGCAAGATTCTGTATTAAAAAAAGTTATGCTCGACAAAAGTAGAGCCATATAAACTTTTCAAAGACTGGAAATCATATTTCAAAAGGATACAATGGTTTCGAATCCCCTGACCTGAGACTGGTTATTGTATGCCAAGAACCATGGCATTGTATAACGGCAAGACTTTAATACAAGAGCTCATGTTAGGCCTCTACTACGGTGCATCAGCCTCAGATCTTGTTGAACGCAGCCACGTCCACGGACCGAACATGCTCTTCGATGGCCTCCTCCAGCTGATCCGTGTCCACTTTGTCATCCTCCGCCACGCACCCTATCTGGAACTTCCGGACGCGGGAGGACTTGGCGACGGCTTCGCCAACTTCCTGGCGGAGTGCTTCGCCAGACGCTGCTCCTTGAGCCTGGCTGCCTCTGCGCCATCCGAGCTAAACAGGTCAAGGTCGTCGGCAGCGGCGTCGCAGGCCGACGGGGTATGAGGTGCCTCCGCAGCCAGCACATACCGACTTTTGGCTACGGGAAGGTTCTCCCTCTGGAAGGACTTGATGTGGTTGTACCAGCGGAGGGCGTGGCAGAGGGCTGGAGAGGGGGTCGAGGGGATGGCATCCAACACCGCCACATCTGCCTGGGAGACGGCGAAGCCCTCCATGTAGCTCTTGTCAGCCAGGAAATCATTGAGGGCTCTGAGGCCAGCTGGTGAGCTCATGTCACCGAAGACTGTTTTGGTGGTGGTGGGGGAGAAGGCTGGGGCCTTCAGGGACTGCTCTTCACCGGGGAACTCGCGCCTGATGACCTCACGCATGGGAACGTCGTGTGTGAGGATTATTTCAGCACTGTGGCCACTGGAAGAACCAAGGCAACATGGCAATGAGTCACCAGGCCTAATTACCTGTTTATATTTACAACCCAGGCACAATCAGCTTCAAAGACACGCATGCGCACACGGGCATGCGACACAGACACTCATTAAAAACACAATAAAGCACAGTGGTGTTTTTCATTTTAATCAATTTCTTCTAGATAAGAATCATGCGTAAAATACTGGCAGCCCATGAATTTGAACGGTTGCATTATGATCCGCTCCCATGCGCTAGCTAGCTAGCGAGATCAAACTCAATCACGTAGGTTGAATATCCTTTATTAATTAATGAGTCCCTTAGATGCTATGAGACTTCCATGCACCACGCACGTCTTCTATTCTTAGCCAGGAATGATCTAGCTTGTAACCCAATCTCCTCCTGTTCTCAACTGTTCTGGGCTGAGAGTATTTGCTCTGTGTTTTACTAGCAAGTTTAGAAAGTGACATCACAGGAAAGGCTCAATGTCAATCTCCAGGGCCGAGCAGGGCATGGTCAGCTCGAAGCGGTTGATCACATCTGGGTGGAGGACCCCTAGGCGTCCCACGCTCTTCCCACGCACAAAGATCTCTGCACAGCGACCAGGGAAAAAGGTGGAATCTGGGCAGAAGATTTGGGAGAAACGTAAGAAAACCAAATTTGTCTAGGACAAATGTAGTTATTGAAAGTTTCTTTGGACAAAACCGGTCATACAGCAGCAATTGTAAGCAAACATTTTGTGTTCAACACTACTGGGATAAACTACTCCACAATAGGCAGTTTGCGATAGCAAGTGGAAATCAAAGGATTGACGGCTTCACGCTAAAGCCCTTAGATGAAAAGACAGACTGGCCATATTTAACTACTGTAGATACAGGGTTGCTATGACAACGAACAACCACACAGACACGGCAGTCTGTCATGAAGCGCTGCCTCCTGCCCACGCTGCCTTGCTGATAGCGTCCAGAAGCTTCCGTATTCCTTCATCAGTGTGGTTGAAGGTTTTCAAAATACGTGTGTGTGTGTGTGTGTGTGTGTGTGTGTGTGTGTGTGTGTAAACAGATTTGCATGTGTTGCTTTGTTTGTGTTTGTGTTAGGACTGTAGCATTCACATGCTCTCATACATCATCCACTTGCACCCTGAGCTGGATACCATGGAAACCATATACATAACTCTGCCACATCTTTTGTAAGATAAGAGTGTGTGTGTGTGTCTGTGTGTATGTATGTATGTATGTACACACACACACACACACACACACACACACACACATACAGTATGTATAAAAACTTCCTCTGACTCTCCTCTAAAGCATATCCAAGGTCACGTATAGCACACGCAAGGTCAAGGAGACCGGATTATCCCCAACTTTGTGTGCATGGGCCAGGTCCCTGCTTTGGACACGCTCATTAAGTGAATCACAGGCATCTGCTTCTAAGTGGTTTCTTTTTCCACTACTAATCCCTTGACGCCCTTGGTGATCTCTCTCTCTCGCTCGCTCTCTCCCGCCAGCCTGCCTTCTCTCTCTCCCTCCCTCACTCTCTCCTGCTCGCTCACTCTCTCTCTCTCTCTTCCCCCCCTCTCGCTTTCAGAGGAAGCCTAGTTACAATCACAGAAGCTGTCTTAAGGCACTACCTCTAAATCAGAGGTCCAGCTAAACATGGTCTAGCTGCACTGGAGTGGATTAAGTTTAGTGTGTGTGTGCGGTGGGTATCCATCCCTCAGATGGACATATCAAGAAGGGTGGGAGGAGAGTGTGTGTGTGTGTGTCAGGTGAGCTGGTGTCATGACCTTGTAATGGGGTTAAGGAAACGCTGATGGGTGGGGGTGGAGATTAGACTAATGGTGCATGTTGCACGGAAGAGACTGCGTGTGCACCAGTGTAGCACGGCCATGCATTAGTGTGCTGAGTGAAGGTTAGCTAATGCTGCGTTCACATGGAACACAGCAGACGGCAAAACACTTTTTGGACAGCACGGCATAAACGTCCAACGGCAGTTGCTGTGTTGTTGTGGCGCATCGTTTACAAGTAAAATATATTCAACACAAATATTTTGTGGCAAAGATTTGGCAAATTCTTTTTTAATTGTATCGATTATTCTAGTGTTGTTGCAACAACCGTATTACCTTCTCGCTGGCGACGTTTTCTCCGTGTGTGAGGGATCTACGAACCTCTGGTTGTAAATGCCGTCAAGTTGAAATATTTGCCGTGGCAAGTTGAAATATATTAACTTTCCGTTTTCCTGTTGCCGGCACCTATTTTGCCGGCCCTAACTCACTTTGCTGCTGCTCTGGTTCACTAACATGATATCCGGCTTGCCGTCATAATGGTGATTGTATGTGTGTGTGTGTGTGGGCGCTCTGAGTGCCCCTGGGCTGATGGGTGTTTGTCCAATGTGTCCGTCTCTGTGCAGCCAGGCGGGACTACAGCGGGAGATGTGCCTCTCGTGCACGCTCACATGCACTCTCCCGTGACACGACTCATGTCTTCAGTCCTATCTCGCGCACACTCGTCTCCATGCCCCCTTATCTTCGCTTCTCTCATCGCCCGCCTTAGCCACGCCTTGCTCAGACACCTGAGCCCATTGATCTGCCTGCTGTCTGACTGGGCCAGCAGAGCACGTCTCTCTGGCCGACCTTGGGGAGAGCCAAGAATAGAGAAACGCAGGGAAGAATGGTGCAGAAGAGAGGAGAAGAGTGACTCTCTGGACAGGCTTGTGTAAGCCTGATGGTAGAACCCAAATGAGGAATCATATTGGACACTTCTCCCTTCAAGCAGAACGTCAGTGTAAATTGGAGTCGCGCTGGGCTATTAATTTAAAATGGAGGGAGGATAGGTCACCATTATTGTTTTTAATAAATGTATTTTGGCTAAATAACAGATTTTGAGTTACCAAACAAGCATTTTACGATGGGAAACCTTTAAACTTAAGTGGTTTTCAGAAATGCCTGAAAACACTGCATCACTATAACTTTAGAGATTTTTTTCTAATCTTATCTCCAAACTATTTATAAAATGTTCATTATATTTAATATCAATTGTTTATTAATTTATATTTAAAGACATGTGCAGAGCGAGTTTCCCAACAGCTGTAGGCCTACTTCCCCAAAACTGTAGAACAACTGTGCGCACACAGCCACAGTTTAAAGGTACGTTTGAGAACAGGGGTGCTCACCCACTCACACACTGCTGGCATTTCTAGCGATCACCTGACCATCAAGAGATTTGACAAACATCTGAGACATAGAGGAGCAATACATCTTTCTTCTGTGTGAATCCAAGTACCACCACGTGCACGTACAAACACACACACACACACACAGAGAACTATCCCCAACCCCACCCAAGCGCCTCACCGTCTGCAGCCTGGATGTGGTAGCCCGCTCCCCGGGCCGCTGTCACTTCCAGCAGCTGCATGGTGCGGTCCAGCAGGCCGTGGATCACCTCAAAGCCCGGGCTCTTGTTGTAATAGATGGCACACAGGCGCCGGCTGTTCCGGGCCCCTACGTCTAGAGGAGAATGGAAAGTGAGGCTCCAGCAGGGGGAATTAGGTTTGCTACAGCATCGGAGAGTGGACTAGCAACTAGGGTGTCTGTTGGGCCATGTCTATCAAATTGGCATCGGACGTGAAACATTGTGATGGACGATGGCATGGTCGAGGGGGAAAGGGGGAAGGGGGGGTCTCGTGGATTTATGCAAAAGATGGACGGACAACGTCCGGTGCATCTGCGTAAGAGCACAATGCCCAACTGGCCCTACCAAAACAGCTAGCGAACAACAGTCATAGTAGCCTACAGCAAAGTGAGTGAGTGAGCATGAACAGTAAACAGTTGTGTTTAGTTTTTGCTGTTAGCATAATACATTGATTGCATTGCAAGATGTAGGCTAAGAGAGGTGTGTGATAAATGTAGACTACATTACGCATATTGACAGCCAGGGCATGAGCGTATAGCATCCTGAAATACTGAATGTGTCCGTGGCGCATCGGAGCGCATCCTGACCACAGCAATTCAGTGAGCCTTTAACAGAAAGCTTATTACGCAGTGTTTCAGAATTGATAACTTAGTCACAACCCTGCTTTGCCATTTTTTGACAACTTTTAAAAAATGTTCATCGTGATGCCTGTTCAACATTGTGATGTCAGTGGCAATGGGATGATGGCATCGTATATCGGTTCAACCCTACTGGCAATGTAAAAGATGTAATTGAATAGGCATAGAGGTAAGATCAATCATCATCAATCATCAACTTTTAATATTATGTAAATAATCAATAATGAGTACATGGGAACTAATGAACAAGCAACTCAAGAGTTACAGTAAAGAATAAGTGGCTCTCTGCTTGAGTCTTCTCGCAGCACTCACGCACACACCTTTAGTTGGATCTTTCAGCACCACGTCAGAGATCTCAAACAGCTTCAGAGGCAGGGGCATCTTTCTGTTGGCTGCTACCGTCTTCAGCAGGCCTGGCAGCAAAGTAGTGCGCGCCACCTGGTGGTGGAAGCATGGAAGCATGACCACACAGACTCAAGACAGTCAGAGGTGCACAGTGTCACCTTGTGGACACAAATGTGTACCAGACATCCTATCCTCAGTCTGAGGATGCACGATAATGGGTGACTGCTTAATGCAGTACACACACTAAATATATTACAGTTACTGTGTCGTTCCTGTACCTGGAACTCAGCGGTCTTGGGGTTGGAGATATGAACAGCCTTCATCTCTAAGATATTCTTCCCCAGCTTGTCTGCTATATCCTCCTGTGAGCACTACAGCAAGTGAAGGAAAGAGACATTACTCCCGAGTGCTTGAAAGAGAAACAGCAGTGAGTGTGTGTGTGTGGGGGGGGCTTTACCAGGGCAAAGTTTAGTGCTTCTGTAAATCCTGCTGCCGACAGATCTTGCCTCAACAGCTCAGTCAGTTTATTCAATGGAAACTACGAGTACAGAAATGGTCCAGTGTGGCGTTTTATTATGTTTGGTAGGTGTATACACATCCACATACACACACAAGGAAGTCTGCTCGACCGCGTACCTGATTGGCCACAGTGTACGTGCGAGGCGTAGTGCGGGGGATGTTGTTGAAGCCGTACGCCATGGCGGCGTCCTCCATGATGTCACAGGCGTGGATAACGTCCGAGCGTGTGGGCGGGATCTCCACCTCGATCTCGTGGCCCGAGCCTGTGGCCTGGGACCGCAGGCACATCCTGGTGAGCAGCTGGGCGATGCGCTCCGTGGACTCACTGGGAGGAGTAACCGTGACTAGCAAAGGTTGTCACGCTTCGTGTGTATATGTACAGTATGTATGTATGTATGTATGTATGTATGTATATTCCTTTGTCTTCAGAAAAGCATAATCACACTCACCTGATACCAACTTTTCTGTTGATGAATTCACTGGACAGTTTCTCTTTCCTATACATTAGTTCCTACAGGGAAAATGCCACTGTTAATTAAGCAACTGATCAGTATGGACATTAAGGACAGTGTTTTCTTTACATTTATAGTGAAAAGTGGCATTAATTCTCCTCTTAATACACTTCCATGTCATAGGGATTATAGTACAAATATGCTAAATACCGGGTACATGCAGGTCCTTCCATCAGGCTGCACGACCTCTGCTTCCTCTACCCTGAAATTGGGAGAGAAACACAGGGCAAGATGGAAAAGAAAAACATGACAATACTAAATGAGAAATGTTAATTATATGCAGCATCACAGCATTATACAAAACTCACGTGAACGCTTGTGAGCAGTACTCGCTGAACATGGTGACCATCATGTCTAGCACAATCTTGGCCTGGAAAAAACATGGTTACCGAGTGTTTACATCAATTAGTTTACCAGCCAATAGTGAGTCTTCTGCTAGTCTGACTCCTACCTTGGTTAGATCTGTGGCTGTGCACTCAATAAAGACATTGGTGGTCTTTAGAGAAATTTTTGAATGGTCCCCTGCAAAAGAGAGAGTGGGAAATTATTAAAGCTAGTTTGTTTAAGTGTGTGACTTTGCAGTTAATAGAAAAAAGGCCAGTACAGAATTGTACGCAGAGAAAGAAAAAAATAAACACTTACCATTGATAATGGGAGGCATGGACAGGACAATGCCGTTGCTGTCATAGATGACAGGGTATGCTGGCTTGTCTTCAATGATGTGAAGGTAGTGCTTTAAGTGGCTGTCTGTCTGCATGACACATAACCACAACCTCCGCTTAGCGACACATGAAAACAAGCTCTTGTTATCGTCACATACAGCACGTGGCTCACCTTGTAGAGGCTCATGAGCTCCATGGCTGTGTATTCTCTGGTCTGGTTGAGAGGTCTGAAGCGGATGTCTCCAGGAGGCCTGGCGGTATATGTGAATGGTCCAGATATGGTGTCCAGGTCATGGGTTCCAATGGCCACCAGCGCCCTCTTCCTGCAGACAGACGACAATAACTTGTCAGTGACTCAGGACTCACGGATGTGACTGCAAATCAAAGGCTCTTTTTCCTATACGTTGGCAGTCATTGTTTACTAATCATGTCTAGTCTAGTCTTAATTTGTTTTACATTTAACACTACCAAGTATTTTCCAGATATATCTTCTTTTTTTATGAATTTCAAATGCTGATTTATAAATGTAGATTTTATTTACTGTATGTAGTGCTATGAAAATCAATGTGTGCATGCTAAGCAAATACATGTTATTGTTTACACAGTGCAATGTCATTAGGCTGAATTTATAGGACAATTTTTGTTTACTTATAGCCAAAGCCTACAGTACTGACTATACTAATGCAAAGGATGCACTGCAGTAAAGTATGTATGTTATAGAAACTTGACTTTATAGATTGACCTGAAGCTTCAAATAGTTCGGTAGATTTTATCACTGACTGAGCCAAAACCAATGTAATCAGGTAATAGCATTATTGTGCCTGATACATCACTACTCGCTCACCAATCTAAATGACCAGCATTTCTTCTTGTCTGTGTGCAACAGACACTCTCACAGAATAACCAATGTTGCAATGCACACTGATAAAAATAAAATAAATGATATACACCTGGTTGTCACTATGAGTTAACATGTGCACTCTGCTCTGGTATGGTCTGGGGCTATGCATCATCACATTATGCTTTAGATAATCCTAGGGGTCCCACATTACCCTGTCTCTGGTTTTTGGGTTTGCATTTTTTTGCTATGCTACAAGCTGCAAGCAATACGTTGAAATACATCATAAAATCTATAATAACAACGAATGTGCATTTTCTTTCGGATCAAGTCTACATTAAAAAAGGAAAAAGAATGTGCAATCAAATCTAGCTGGCACTAGTCAGCAAGGTAAAACAGTAATGTAGCAGGCCCAGCTGACCTGCAGATGTTCTGGTGAAGTTTCTCTTGCAGTTCGATGAAGCTCTCGTAGCGCTCCTGTGTGAAGCTGATGTTTCTCAGCACTGCTGCCACGGCGTGGGGCCTCACTGCGGCTGTCTGCACAGGCACACGCGGGACAGCTCATGTCAGCCAGGCCCTCTTTCCTTTACATTACTCTAAGGTGTGTCTGCACCCCAGCTCTGAGCCTGACGCCACCAACCACACAACTTGGAAGTCGGAGTGAACGGAGGAGACAATTGAATATCATGACGTATGAGTAGACGGAGTGTACCGTTGAGAACCAACGTATATGACGTATAGATCAATTTTTATCCCATAAAAAATACAGATTTGTGTAAAAAAAATATATTCAGTCAATATTAACACCAGCATTGATGTGTCTCATCACAGATCAATCTTATTACAGCTCAAAAAACGAATTTTAAAGTGCAGTTACACTTTAATGGCATAATTAAATACAACCAACATTTCGATTTAACGAGTGAACAAAAATGTTCTAAATTAGGATAGGCTTTAGCCTACTAGTAGCCTACTAATGTCTCTATAAAATAATGTATGTTTTATATCTTTTTATCAATTGACACCAACCTCCTCAGTGATCACCAGTCTCTGGGGCTCTCCACTGGCTGGGCTCACACGCCTATATCGAGGGGCCTCAATCCTGAAAAATAAATAAGACAGAATAAAGTACAATCCACCCATATAAAACCCAGTTAAAACACCCACAAAGAAGAACTGAGGTGTCCTTTGAGGACAAAGAAAAACAAAACACACACACTGAACACTATGTGCATACTGCATAGTGTTAACTCACTTCTCCTTAAACACCTTTAGACCACGGACCAGCCCTTCCAGACACAACAAATCATATCTGTTAGCTGGGACATCAATTTTATACAGGATGACGTCAGATGCTGCTGATGCCTTGGAGTCGCCTTGCTCACGGGTGATTATCTCTTTCTCTGAAGTCTTGGATCAGAACACAAGGGTTATTTTTTTACATTATCTGACTTTGTTGCAATTCATCATTTGTAGCAAAGCGACACGCATGCTGTACAGGTGTGCAGGTTACCTGCAGCAGTAACTTGTAAGCACGGTACTTACAATTTCATCCAACTCCAGCCCAAATTCAAAACACAGTTCGTCGAACTCCTCGTCAGCTAAAATATATTCAAACGCTCAAAGTTAAAATATTTTATGTTGTACTGTATTCGCTGCAAAATCAGTTTATGGCAGCTATATCTGTAAATAACAGATGATGCAATATTGTTCAAATACTACACAACCTTAAGACAGCTATTTTAAACCTTACGGTACATCATATACAATCAGTACGGTTGTATAGATCCATACTGAATTTAGAGCTAGTACATGCCGGCGGAAGAAAGATTACATTATACAGTGTTTGCATTTTGTTAAGGCTATATCAAAACTAGCTTGATGCTAATTACAGGCTAACGATCTTTGTATCTACCTAGATATCTCTACTCTAGACTGAATGATCAACGTCAAACTAGCAACTAATTAGACGATTAACACATTATTTTGAAATAAAATCAATAACTTACTGTATGTTCTTTCTAAAGCTTGGAATAGAAGATCCCGTTTTACACTGACAGTAGGCATATTGGCAAATGGTCCTCCTTGCCACACTGTGTGGAAAGGACCCATTCAACCGGCTTTAGAGGCCCAGTTAGGTGCCTGATCGAAAGCAACGTGAATAAACTAAACCTAAACCGAGTTTCTTGTCAGTCAGACCGACTGCCAGTGTCGTGGCCAAAGTGTATTGCTGATAAAAAGTGACCACGGTATGTAACAGTGCATTTTATTGTTATATTCCCACAATTTTAGCTGGTAAAAATTAATGCATTAATTATAATCTAGGGCACAAAAAAGGTGAAATACTATAAATTAAGGATTTTTTTTTAGCTAGGCGTCCTATGGGTTTATATAAACCATCATGTTAGTTAGACTACCAGTATCCTATATGTTCTTAATCTATATGCTAAACAATGATATTTGTCATAGCAAACAAACAATGTACACATTATACATTAATTATAGACAATAAACATATATTTCGAAAATATACTGTAGTCCAACTAACAAAATGGTTTATTGGCCGCCTATAAATGAATATATTTTTTAATCATCGTTAATTTATAGTATTTCACCTCCTCTGTGATCTAAATTAGAATGAATCCATATAACTTTCCATATAACTATATAATGCACTTTTTCATACCATGATCATATACCACTTTTTATCAGCAAGTCACTTTTGGGCACGACACCTGCAACATCTTCTAGGCCAGAGAGGTCTTAGGGACCCTAAGACCTAGGGGTCCCGAACCCCCTGTTGAAGACCTCGGGTCTAGGCTTTATGGAAAGGTCAGATAGACTCTAGTTAGTGTGTAGTGAAATGTTCAATGGGTATGAATACTTTTGCAAGCCACTGTGTATATATA
>JAODOY010001374.1:0-12900 GCA_025399855.1 Forbesichthys papilliferus
GGACAACATATTCCATTTTCTTTCCCACACGAAATGCAGATACGTCCCAAAAGAATCACTCGAGTGTGTCTGCGATGCACGATAATTAATTTTTAACATTTGGTCAACAAACAATGTGTTTTTCCAAAAAGATGGGGGGGGGGCGTCTTATATTCAGAGTCATCCTATATTCGGACCAATAAGGTATAAGAAGCTACAAGCGGCTAATATGGGGCTGAGGGAATTTGTGCTTAGATAGCGCACATAATGCCCTAGATCAGACGTCATATTCGATGGGCTAGCCTCATGGAGAAAAAAAAAATGTAAACATTGCGGTTTGCGGTACCGGCGGTTGCTTTCCACGGCCTGCGGTTGAGTTAGCAACACCGCGGTATTACAACTTTGCGGTTATCGCGACAGCCCTAGTGTCACGATAAATGGCACTTTGCGTTTGAGTCTGACTGCCTACTGCAACTTTTGCAGTACATGTTTACAAGCTGAAAGATACTCTGAACTAACCATTGTGACACAACTTGGATTATACATGGATATTTGGCAGTTTCTTCAGGTGCTTCTGTCTTCTGACTGTTCATAAATACACTGTTTTACTGAGCCAATCACACCTGCTGAAAGACGGGCCATTGCAGCTAGCTAGACGAGTGAGTTGCACCGCCTCAGAATGTTGCCAATAGCCTAGAGCTGAAAGGGGGAGGGGCTATGTGGGGACATTACCAACACGCCCATTCAGCCCTGAGCCCTAAGCATGTAGCGTTTTTTGTCATAATGTAAACACACTTATTTTATTTGGTTGATGTATATTAAATATATCCCTCTGCAATATATTGGGAATAGTTCTGCACCTTGTAACCTCTTTATCATCTCTTTAATGTAAAACGTCTAATAAAAGCACATTTAAGTCTTTCTCTTCTATATAATGTCTCTGGTGCTGATGAACGCAGCATCCACCACCATGCTCACCAAATAGAAGCAGTGTGCCTTTTCCACTCTATCTTCCAAATGTTAGTTTTGGATCAAGATGTACATTTTCCCCAATGAATCATGGTCCTTTCTGTCAGGCAAGTTCCATTCATTTTGGATAAAAGCGTTTTTTATTGGATCAAATGTCCAAAGGGTCAGAGAAGAAATTTACAAATGTCTTTAAAAAAAAAGGAAAATAACTAAAATAAAACTGCAAATGATATATAATGTTTCATTTATTTGACCAAACGAAGGCAATATAAATGATCAAGTGTGGTCAACATAAGTTGAGAGCGTTTCCATACTGAATCATAACATTATACAGTGCAATGTAGGTTGGCTCTGGAGAAAGGGGCTAATTAAAGGGTTACGACTTTAGAGTGGGAACGCCTGACTAAAAGTACAGGTCAGGACAAGCAGACAGCAACAGAGAGCGATAGTGTCCTACCATAGTGTTTCCCAAGCGTTGCTTTGGGGACCGCCCGCCCATTAAAGGGAATGCATTACTTGTTGGCAAAGACAAGACCCAAAAACCAACTGTATAACAGATTCACAATGAATTGCAATGATCTATTATCAGCTGGCTCTGTCTGGGCCTGGGTCAAATTTGTTCAGGTCCCTTCTTAACCCATTAAGGACCAAGGGTTCGCGCAAAAATGACTCCCTAAATCCTGAAGGTTTAATGAAAGAATTTGATATTTTACTAATAAACATTTCTCAGCCTGTGTAGCAGATGAATACATCAAATAAAAAGCATTTGAGAGCTGACAGCGTTGGCTTTAATAATAAAATGTAATGTGAGTCTATTAGTAATTATACACTTAAAAAAAAATCCATGAACATCAACATAAATTTGTCAGAAATTATCATACTTCAATACAATAGCAGCATTAACAAATCCACAATAAATAAATAAAGGCGGAAAAAAATGTATTGTATCAATGCATTTAAATGCAAACGTGAGTAAAAAGATTATCACATGACCAAATGCAACACAGACATCCCATCCGCCTGTAAAGGGAGATGTAACGTGTACGTCCCATCAGTCCGAAGGGTGTCACTTAGTGCCCTACCGTCTATGAGGAAAGGTCGAGGTTTGGAGTCTAACCTGGTCTCACATCAGTTCTGACCAAAGCCTTTACAGAAGGACACCTGAACCTCATGGTTCAAGTACTGGGTTGTCTAGACATACAAATGTAGGCCGATTGAAGAGAAAGGGCTGGGTTTACCCCAGACACATGCTAGCTGGGTTTAAAGATGCACACATCAGCGTTGGACGATTATGTGTATTTTCATATTGTGGCTACTCGCTGGCACAGACGACTTAAGCTTGGTGAAGAAAATAAAGCGTTTTACCAAAGGGGAGCTAAAGGATATTGACACAACACAGCTGCCATTTTTAAAAAGGTGCGTCTGTCAAAGCCTCGTGTTCCGTTTATGGTTATTTTTTCCGTATCTTTAACAACACAACCCAGATCACACACTCAGCGTTATTCAATACCCCTGTGGAGCGCAGAGCTAGGTATTGGGGAGCGTGTACGTAGAGAATGCAGATGGGGGGGGATAGGTCAGATCCATGGGGGAGATGCCACACTGGTTCGTAATTAAGGGTTTAAAGGTCACTTGTCACTCATGCTGGGGGGCTTAGCAGACAGACATGCTGCTTCACCTGAAACATCTCTAAATGCACAGTAGGGGGCAGGCTCTACAGGCGTGTGTTGATAGCATCTCAGTTCTTACTACAAACTGCCTTAAAAGGTACACAGTCAGCTATTGTAAGATAATACAGTTTTATACAGCCCTGGCTGCATAAACACGAACAACAATATGACTGTCTCGGTACGATAAAGACTAGCTGTGAAGTATTACAACTAAAAGAATAAGTCACGTAACTTCACTTTTTTTCAATGAGACGGAATTAAACAAATACGCTATAATACACAAAGAATTGATCTCTCAATGAGTGTGTGTTTGCCAGGAAAAAAAAAGTTAATTAACAATTCAATTGAATTCAAATGGAAGTTAAATACATCAGAAAGCTAAAGCACGTACCAGGCACGAGGTAAGTTTCTTATTTGAACCAACGCCATTTCAATAAATGTTTGATGGACAAAATGGCAGATATGAAAGAACAAATCTGGTTTCTGTTTGGTCAGACTGCATGTCAATCAAAATCTATAGCGATGTTGATTTGTTTGGTACTGGCGGACTACCTAGACTATTGCAGTAAAATGTTACGTAGCATATTTAATTAAGATGAGATTCATTTGATTAATTCACGCATTATTTGCGTTGTCATAATCGATCATGAAACGTATGATCGAGCATTGCGGTCACAGACAAGCACTCGACTACCCGTGCCCATCCCTAAACTTTACGTAGTTGTTTTGCTAGAATATTTGTTTAAAATATCATATCACCTTTAATATCAGCATAGGAAGGAATAAACGATCATAGATACTTCCTCCAATTGTGGATATACAATCCAATCACCACAAGCCTAGCACACATTGGCCTACTTAATAACAAGCAGATTTGTCTGTCTATATGAGCTCTGCTCTTTCACATAAGTCAGTTTAGCATGGCAACGAATAATGTCACTAACAACTTGTAGAAGCACCTGCTTCTTAAATAAGGAACCTATGGCTACAGAGACAGGATTCACATCTGACCAGATACATCATAAAGAGGCAAAGAAGAATCACCACATTTGCACAATACAGGCAGCTGTGCTTTGGTCTCTGTCACTGGAAATGTGAGGCAGTGAAACCAGTAAAAGTAATCATGGAAGCCGCCTAGCATTACATCAGTTCTGACAAGGCTTTTGGACGTCTCAGACATTAGTCCAGCTCAAGGGTCCCAGTCAGCTAAATGTCACACTGAATTCTAGACGCATTCCAATGGAATCATTGCATTCGCTTCCCGTATGAAAGTAAATTCTCCATGCGTACTTTGCATAATGTGCTCAACCATGGATTGTGTTTAGGGATTTTTTTGTAAGTTTCCGAGGTAGAGCCCAGAGGCTTTGGGGAACCTGCTGTGAGAGTCTACATCAGATCGTACAGGCTAGAGAAGCCAGCAACCTCTGGCCCCGGGCATGCAAGGAATAGAGAAGTGAAATCAATCCTTGCATACAACAAGCCAGTAGCGCAAACTACCAATAACCTAATACCAAGTGTCTACTACACCAATAATGTGTTGGGGGGGATACATACAGAACTGCCCTGGGTCACATGATTTTGGTTGTGACATTATGAACAGTGACATGAGAAGCCACATAAAAAACAGAAGGCTTTTAAGACTGTGACAGTTAAGGACAGTGGAAGAGGAATACTTAAACACGTTTCAAGGCACTGCCATAAGGTTCACTGTCAAAGGGGAAGTAGTCTATACTTACACATGTAATCTGCAGACATATATAATCAGAGGTAATGGATTAAGGTCTGGGTGCTGGATTAGAGAGAGAAAAAAAAAGGATGGGAGAGGTTTGGTTAGCCTCGCCCATCGAAACACTGGCTTAACTAGTTTTACCACCGAAATGAAAAGCAATCGCGTCGCGCTACATTTACGCAGAAAAACTAAACCTCTCTTTAACTTTTACAAGCCAAAACACTGAAGGATTTCCACACAGTTTATAAAATGTCCTAATCGGCAGCAACGCCGGAGAAAACAGAGGCACTTTCACAACTTCACATCGGAAACATCACAATTCTCGCATGATGCAATAAGATCTGGTTTAGACGTTAACACTAGTCATACAACTCGAACGAACAACACGTTGTAATAAAAGCCCACCCTGATGTCAAATACCACGACCCTCTCGTGTGCCGGTATATTAGTGTTAATTCAAAGTTATGAATTACAAATATAACAGTTAAATAATCCAACAGAGCATGACTCGTGTGACTGTTTAATGTCCCACTTAAATAACTTAAGGAAGGAGTTAAACGTTCACTTATACATATATAACACGGCTTTCACTGTTGATCTGTTCGACTGCACAGTAAGTCCATGCCCTGGGGTTGACGTCGGCTGGGCACAGTACAGTAGCTGCGAATATTGACAAGTTTAAAAGTTATCTTGGTCAAGAATATACCGTGTTTTCTGTAAAAATCCAACCTCAGTTCAATCGCTCCGGCGAAATATGATTAACTTCACGCACAAGACGGGATGGTTTTATCCACTTTAGGAGCTCGGGAAACTAACTGGCTACATTGCTGCTGGCCACTACACGTCCCTGACATTTAGCACGGTACAGTAGCATGCTAGCCTGAATGGGAAAAGTAGCAGACACCTCTCAACAAAACAAAAAAAACCAAACGATTTAAACAGCGAAATAACTTACCCTGCGACACTTTCGTTGTGCGGCAACTTCCACGTAACTTTAAGTTGAAACGTCCCCCCCCAGCCTGGCCACCGTGTCTTCAGACAGCGGAGCTTCAACCTGCCGCCCCGAAAATACCAATATGGCTGCTAGCTTGCTACAGACTTAGCAGGGAGACGCCAGCAGCCAGACAGGGCAAGAGGGGCTGGAATGCCAACTAAACAAAACATTAGAGTAAGTACAATAAAGCGAATAAATAAACAAAACAATACACAACTATACTATACAATATTTAAAATAAATTAATAATAATATGAATAATAGTATTATTATTATTAATAATATGAATAATTGAATAATAATGTTTATATTTTTAGACAATTCAATGTAATCCTGTTTCAATCGTATCTTATTATCTTATAGTTTTTCAGTTTGGCTGTCATCCACTTTTATTCAAGTAAAATAATAACCTACTTATATATATAGATAGATAACGCTAATGCTTTATATAACCATAATGATCCTACCGCTAATATCTATGGTTATGGTGCAATGACTCAGCACATACTATTGTTACAGCTATACCAACACCAACCACCAACCCCCAACGACCACCCCACCCCACAACCCACCACCATCGCGACCATACACGTGGAGGGGGTGTGTGGGCCTACAGTTAATTTGACTGATTAGACTCTGCTCAAGTTAAAGGTATGTCAGAGATGATCCGTAACCGTGTGGCGTTCACACCTGAACAGGTGCCAAAAAAAAAAAAACACAAAAAACGACATGGAACTGTCAATCAAGGGTATGTACACGCCCACAGCGCAGGTAACACGTCTGACCATCAGACACGCACAAGCAGCTGCGCGGCCCCGCCTCTCGTAGTAAACCTCATGCAACACACGTACACACACACGCACACACACACACACACACACACACACACACACGCACACTCCCTCTCTCTCTCCCCTGACTTACAGTTTATTGTTAAACTACAGTTAAACTGTACCCCAACCACACACAGTTGGTTGTGCTGGTATCTGTGTGTGTGTGTGTGTGTGTGTGTGTGTGTTTCTGATTGTGTGTATCTGAATGTGTGTGTGTGTGTGTGGTGTGTGTTTCTGATTGCGTGTATCTGAATGTGTGTGTGGTGTGTGGTGTGTGTTTGTGTTTCTGATTGTGGTATGTGTTTACCTTTACATTTACGGCATTTGGCAGACGCTTTTATCCAAAGCCACTTACATGTAGTACATTTGTCAGTAGTTGTACAGATCGTATACCAGCAATTATATGGTATATATATATATATATATACAGTAAAATGCAACATAGTGTCATTATACCCATTACCGCATAGTTAAATAAAGTGCAACAGGTAATGGCCTAGCTAATAAAGTGCAACAGGGATAAGCCTAGCTAATAAAGTGCAATAGGTAATGGCCTAGCTTTATTTTATTTTTTATTTTTTAATTAAATAGTGAGATAAGAGCATGAGAAGTAAGTGCAGGACTTCATTGTGAGTGCTAAGAAGTGGCGAGGTCGCTTGTCAAGGTACCAAGGTGGATTGTGAAGAGATGTGTATTGAGTCTTTTTCGGAAGATTGTTGTTGGTGTGTGTGTGTGTGTGTGTGTGTGTGTGTGTGTGTGTGTGTTTCTGTGGTATGTGTGTGTGTGGTGTGTGTTTCTAATTGAGGTATGTGTGTGTTTCTGTGGTATGTGTGTGTGTGGTATTACTGCTGTTTCACACGTTTCACACAACAATAATGATTGTGATGAGACTCCATGTGGGCAAATAGGGTCGTGTGCTAGTCCTAATCAAGATAACACAGCTTTAGAGAGCATTAGCATTTTAAAATAATACAAAAACTCAGTGGTGGGGAATAATGGTCATAATTACTGTATATTATGACATCACACAACTTCCTACCTCATCAGGAAGTTATTTTAGGCTTCCTGTGGCTTTTACTCTGACAGACACAGAGAGCTTTTATAACGAAACGTTGAGTCCTGATCCTGACCTTCTCACAGACAGACTGTTTGTGCTTGTCAGACAAAACCCTGTCTGAGCCATTCTCCTCCACCTGTCTGGCTGCACTTATAGGACAACGGTGATGGGAGGCTTCTGGATCTCCTGCTGACGTCGCCAGGCAGCCCACCGCTTACTCCTCACCAAGTGTCGAGGTGTCCTTGAGCAAGACACCTAACCCTAACTCCTCCCAGTGGTCAGGTGTCTCTTTGCATGCCATCACCATCGGTGTGTGAATGTGAGGCAAATAATGTAAAGCATAAAAGCTCTATATAAATGCAGTCCATTTCCCAACAACATGGGTTTCATTTACATATATATGGAAACAACACAACAGACTATAGACGTGTGACTACTGCTGTTTCTTATGGAAGGTCACACAACACAGAAGCTTAAACATCAAGTCAGTCTTACTCAGTCTTAAAGCAGGTTAAGCAGTATAACCTTGGACTAAGGAATACCATCATGCGCAGGCACACACACATTCATTCACAAACATTCACCCAATCAGCGACTCAGCGCGGAGGCGCGCCTGGTGCCAGTGGAAGACTGGCTGCTCTGGGGGGTGCCATACTGGCTGTTTACACGCGCGCTGGAAGGTCTTGGTGGACCCACGCATCTCGCGCGCATTTACAGACCCCCAAAAGTAAGTACAGGGGCATTGTGCGTTTGCTTATTGATTTGTATTTTGAAGCGTAATATCGTGTAATAACATTTGAAAAAATGTCGTATTCCTAATTGTGTATATCGAGGAAACGTCCGTTAATCAGACGTCAGATTATCGGCGACGTGATGTTTTTCCTGCACAGGAGAGCGCGTGACCGACGCTCCGCTGGATGTACGCAGCTCGCCGACGCGCAGTGGATATGCAGGTCATATTCAGCCTTTAAATTATGGAACGCCAAAAGGGTCACAATTCGCCACTTAACTTCACGTTAAACTACCGTACCGCATGTATTTTTCACGCGCGAATTGTCAGCAGAACGCGCGTATTTCACCGCGTTTCAGTGATCGCAATATACAACGTCGTAAAATACGTGCGTTCTGCTGACAAATCGCGCGTATTTCACGGCGTTCTAGTGACAACATAACGCCGTGAAATACGCCGTTGTCTCATAAGCAATGAGCTCCACCTGGTAATTTACATAGCCAGTAGATTTGAACTTCTTCCACCCAATAAAAGTCAATAGTTCACTACCAATTTACCCAAAATGCATGCTGTTGCCTTTCACAACTAGGCTGTTAGGCTTTAAATGGCCACTAGATGGCGGGGCATGTTCTTATCGATATGAGTCTTATTCAAATGTTTTTTAGTGCAAGAGCCATTTATGGTATTATTTTGCATTTTTATTTCTATGAGAGTCTTTGATTTTTATGACTACTTAGTGATATATTACTACAAAATATAGGCTAGCCTATCCATTAGGCTATCTATGCTTTATTTGCCATAGCCTAGACACGCAGGTAAAGTGAAATCCTGAAGGTCTACTTGCAGGATTACAATGCTCAGTGCAATTTACATTTTTTTTCGATTTTGTATATCCTAATTGAAAGCATGGGACTATGGTGTATTAGTCATAAAAATCAAAGACTCATAGTGGCCATCTAGTGGCCATTTAAAGCCTAACAGCCTAGTTGTGAAAGGCAACAGCATGCATTTTGGGGAAATTATTTATATTCTAAATGTTTGCCTGAATTTCAAGCATATGGTAGCCTATATATTTTTGTATTGCATAGCCTATATTGAATTGCATCATTTACAATGGACCCGGCATTTTATAGTTTCCATAGGGGAAAACTCATACAATCGGTAGTGAACTATTGAGGTCTAATGTGACTTATGATTGGGTGGAAGAAGTTCAAATCTACAGGCTATGTAAATTACCAGGTGAAGCTCATTTGCTTATGAGAGAACGGCGTATTTCACGACGTGCATTCTACGTGCATTCAACATGTTGTCTACGTGTTGTTTGCGTGTTAAATTTAGACACGCAAACAACGTTGAATGCACGTTGTATGCACGTAGCCAACACGTGAAAGGCACACGTTAATTTCATGTGTTTTTGGCCTGGATGGCCTTCCATAATACTAGAACTCCGTGAAATACGCGCGTTTTGTCAACAGAACGCGCATATTTTACGGCGTTGTATTGCGATCACTGAAACGCCGTGAAATACACGCGTTGTGCTGACAAATTGCGCGTATTTCACGGGGTTTTGCCGGCTAAAACGGCGAAACATACGCGCGGTACGGTAGTTTTGATGTGTAGTTAAGTGGCGAATTATGACCCTTTTGGCGTGCCACTTCTCCTTCGTAGCCTTCTGGAGCTGGCCTCCAACAGCTGCTGGAATGTGGTCATCTACGGCGCGCGCGCAAACTCCTCGCGAGGAGTGCCAACTGGGATAGACGCGCGCGAAAGACACGGGCGATGCGGGCGATCCGCTACTCCTTCGCGTCGGAAAGAGCCAGTCGAGGTGGCACGTCCAGCTGGGAGGAGGCCTCGGGGAAGACCCAGGACCAGGTGGAGAGATTATATCTCCAAACTGGCCTGGCAACGTCTTGGGGTCCCCCAGTCAGAGCTTTCTAATGTGGCTCGGGAAAGGGAAGTTTGAGGTCCCTTGCTGAAGCTGCTGCCCCCGCGACCCAACTCCGGATAAGCGGATAAAGATGGATGGATATTGGTATATTTTACTATAGGATATTAAGCCATATAGGTCAGCAATCACAAAGGATTAAACATATTAGGCCTAATGCTTCAGCTATGTAGAAGAAACAGTTGCAAGCCTCTGAGTAAAGATCTTTATTTTAGCCGTGACCAGATTTTTCTCATACCTCAAAAGCATTTCTAACACCTTAATATGATTGTCATGATTCTGTTCCTCACGTAGTGTTTCATGTCTTTGGTGCAAATATTAATTGTATCTTAACAGACTGCCACATAAAATTAGCTTCATAAGATCTGCCCCCTGGTTTACTTGAAAATAGTGAACATCAGCAGGTTATATCCTACTGCATTTAGCATGTGCTTCTATGTAGTCTACAAAGAGGATGAACATTAACCAAATTAAAAGCTATAGCATTATAATAATCACTCCTTGATATAGCCCACTTTATAGTAAGCAATGCACTACAGTATGTTGTCAACAGGTGTAATCGTTTTAAGTTACTGTAAATAATTAATGTTTTTATAAGTATTCTTTTAAAACTATTTAAGTACTTTCCAGTAGGTCAATTGAGACTGCAGTAATAATGACAGAAACATACAGTGGGGATTATTACCTCCCCTGCTCAGCAAGCAGGGCGGGTCCAGAGGGTTATAGAGATAGTTGTTGGGTTCTTCTCTGCACAGACAGTCATCATTTACTGCACTTGAGGTAAATGATGATGAGGTTTAACTTTAATTAGTTGAACCTCCAGAGCAGTAATAATGAGGTTATTATAATTGAACTGCGTCCCTCGTAGATACTTTTTTTTGGAATATTGAAGCGTTAGAAGGAAACCTGACTGGTCATGACCACTGCTTTGAATGCTTCTTCTTCTTCTCCTTCTCCTCTTCTACACAATAGGAGTCAATAGATGACAGCTTTCCAAATCTCCGACATGATGAGATGTGGAACATTTTTATTAGCGGAAATTAATTGTAATAATAATATTTACATTTCTGAGGTGTCAGTCTAATGTGAGTGGTTGTTTTTATCTGATGTTATGCTGAAGACAGGTCACATGACAGACAGACAGACAGACAGCTTCAGGCCAGGTGTTTCCCACAGACCCATCTGAGCTGTGGCTGGCAGCTGAGAGGCTCCGCCCCCCTGGCAGAGTGCCAGCTACACTGGCAGGCGTACGCCCGCGCTCCACTCCTCCGCCTCAGCCGGGCCTGCAGCTTCTGGACGTCCGGCATGTTGTTCCTGCACACAGCCACCGGGGAGCGCTTACAGGCTACTAAGGCAATATTCTCACATTCCAGCATATCCGATGTCCTATTGTAATATCTAGACTTTTTGATGATCCCCGTTTATCATGTCACATGATTCAAGGTCCTGTCAGTTACAGTTTTGACAGGCAGGCAATTGGTTTTCTGAACGTGCTTAAGACTGCAACCAACAACTGCCAACTGGTGTCATCTGGGCACAGACTGTGCAGTGTGAATGCACCCTGAGATACCAGACGTGTTCCATTTTTACTTGGGGGTAATGGAAAATTAATTCGCTCCATCCACAATGCTCCATCTTGTTATTATTCAAATGTCATTGTTGACGCTCCCAGGTCAACACGGGCCCTGAACATGGGCTTTGCAGCTAGGCACACACACACACTCTCACCTCAGGAACAGGTAATCACAGCCGTCCCACTCCTGTCCATCAAACATCAGCACCCTGAAGTCACACGACGTGCACCGCAACTGGTCACAAGCCCTGGGCACAGCACTGGGTCAGGTGTGCATGTGTATGTGTGTGTAAAAGACACACAAAAACTATGCACACACACACCTTATCTCAAAGATATAAGAGTATTCATATGAATATTGAATAAGTGTTTATTCAATATTGTGTGTTTGTTAAAGGTGTGGTAGGTAATTTACTTCAGAAGCACATTTTCTTATATTTCCTGCATTTCTCTTTACATACCGATAGCAATGAAAAAACCAAATGCTCTGACAATATGATTAGAAAGATCAGTCAACTGGAAAAGTCGCCCCATCTAATCTTTAGGTTCGGACTGAACTTAAAGACTGGTAGCTTTAGCTGTCTGTCTGCATGAACGTTCTGGTGCCTGTGCACTCTTATCGTGGCCATGGAGGTGCGGACTACAGCACACACTGACACTAGAGCCAGAGGCACTGTGGCAGAACTGGATGTTCCTAAAGACTCACGTCCCTGTGCTTTAAACGCAGGAAACCATCCACATCATCATCTATAGGCTTGTAACATTGTCAGAAAAACTTGCGCTGCAAATGTCAACTCCGCGTCTACTTCGGGGAGCGGAGTCAGTGCGCGTTCAGGTGTAGGCTACTTTGAACGATGCTTGAAGCAAAGGGCACCTTTAAGCTTATTATTTAGAATATGTTACTTTGTTGGTACTTAGGTTATTAGAAATTATTTCTGGGAACTGTACGATGTATATTAATAGGTTATATATGTGGTAAATGTATGACATAACCAGCCCTGAAGACATGCTGCTGTCATTACCAGGATGTAGGTTGCTACAACTGGTATGATCTCCTCTATTACTGACAAATGTACTGATTCTAAGTCGTTTTGGATAAAAGCGTCCTGCTAAATTATGTAAATGTAAAATATATTCATGTTAAATGTTTGATGGCCTGTTAATGTGAGAGCTAGCATTAGGTTTGTCTTGCTATGAGCTAATGTACTGAGAGGCTGTAGCAGCAAGCTAATGTACTGAGAGGCTGTAGCAGCAAGCTAATGTACTGACAGAGGTTGTAGCAGCAAGCTAATGTACTGAGAGGCTGTAGCAGCAAGCTAATGTACTGACAGAGGTTGTAGCAGAGAGCTAATGTACTGAGAGGCTGTAGCAGCAAGCTAATGTACTGAGAGGCTGTAGCAGCAAGCTAATGTACTGACAGA
>JAODOY010001375.1:0-12900 GCA_025399855.1 Forbesichthys papilliferus
CGCAAACACACACCATACATGAAACAATAACCGACAAAGGAACAAACAGAAACCCCATCCTAAATACCAAAGCAAAATCCCCAGGTGCAAACGATACACAATCAGTGCAAACACCCGTGAGACAAGGAGCGCTGTGGAAGTGCACATCTGGAAACCGAGGGCGGGAGCACGCATGCCCCGGTAACGGTGGGAGGGGGTGAGCCGCCCATCGGCGGCGCAGCCCAGACCGTTACAATTGACCAATATGTCTATGAACTGTTGTCTGCATACGGCTACTGAAGGACATTCTAACAAGGTAGGGATATGTTCCAAAATAAGAACTAAAAATGACTGCTGATCTACTGCAGGAGTGGTTCAGCGCCGTCGCTATGGCTGAGTGAGTAGTATCTGCAGTGGAAAAAAAACAGAGTCGAGCTGGTACCAGCAGTGGAAAAGCGCCATAATATATCTACTGCTACTGTACTTACTTTGTTTACAGCTCAAAAAAACACATTTTAGGGTGCAGTTACACTTTAATGGAACCTAAATATTTATCATATTGGGTAAAACGGCACACTAACTACAGTACTGCTGATTTCAGACCGACGCAGTTGTCATTTTCCCATTTAGCACTCACATTGATTAAATAGTGAATGCACTTGCGCTCATTTGAGCACCTGTGGGTGTGTTAGTCTAAACATGAGGTGTGGTCTAGCACATTGCTATCTTAAAGGCCCATATATGCTTCTGCAGCAAAGCTACAGCGTCACCTTTGGACGCGTCAGGCTTAGGCGTAGGCTGTTGCAACTCTACATAAGTATTCAAAAATACTTATGTTGATTCGACGCAGCAGTCTTGTGAAGCCCATATGCCAAAGTAGTGAATTGAAATTTGGAATGTTTATAACAACGTTGTAGCCTTCATGCATGTACAGACTGTTTCCCTTATTGGTATAATTATTAGATTAGCTGGAAAGAAACTTTTTAATATGTTTTGCTTGTGCATTATTATTCAAGATTAGACTACATCTAGCCTTATTTCAAAACATTTACACTCAATATGTGTTCTATTTCAGGCGCATATAAACAACACATGGCACTTCCACATTTTGCTGCTACGCATCAATCGCATGCGCAGTCAATTGCACACAGGTCTGCATGGCTGACGCAGAAGTATAATTTGTTAAAGCTACGACGTAACTGATGCAGTAGGATAGATTTTAGCTAGACACAGAAGCACAAATGGGCCTTAAGGCAGCAGAAAGTGATTGCGCAATTGACCAGCAAAAACCTGGTCTAAAGTCCACGTGAAGTATAGTATCGCCTATGTCAGGTGGACATGTGTACACTGTGCTTGTTACACATACAAGTACAATGTGAAACATATTTTACGCCGGGATTCCACCAGACACGTGTGTGCAGCGTTCTAGTTCCAACGCAGGTTTGTTCTGTCCTCTTGAAGCGTCCAAGACATTCGTTCCACATCCAAAGCTTTTAGCATTTCTGGATGGATCTTATCAATCCTTAGGGCTTTGCCATTGTGGAGTTCTTTGAAGACTCTGTACAGAGTCTTACCCCACCCCTTGATCCAAATCACCACCAGGTGGGAGTCGGTAGCCAGCTCGGTAGCCAGTACATATTACTTGCAGAGAGCTTGGAAATCGTGGTGTTTCAGGTGTGGTCAATCAGCGTCATACTGTAAGGTGAGGTGTGACGAAGCAGACTTGAAAACAACTTAAAAACAACAATGAAGGGTCCTACAGAAGTTAACAAAGATGTAACGTAGTATTGATTTTCTTTGGTTTTTGCTAGGTTTTGTAAATGTTGATTTAAGATTTAGTTTTGTGTTTACAGTTTTGAGAAAATGGGTAAAGGTTTCAAATGTGTCAACAAGTATTGAAACACTGCATTGTGTGAACTGTGAGAAATATAGCATTTCTACAGTAGAGAGTGGCATAAATATTTCTAAGTATATCTTGACAATGTGCTCATATGAATGCCCTTAGCCACATTTAGAAGAATGTTAAAATCTGAAATCTAAAAATGTATTAAATATTTGACTTTGTTCAACATGCATTATTTAGCATTGCCTCCATTTCAGTTCATGAACAGTCACCCCAAAAGTACACAGTGATTTTTAACCAAAAGTTGTCTTGAAGGACATGTGTTTAATGTTGCTCACATGAACATTACTGTATGTGAATCTCACATGGCAAATCATGTTAGACATTGTGGCCTTGGCTGTTTTTCAGCTAAACCAGGAGAGGGAGAAGGATAGGAGAACTGATATTGATAGTTACATTTTACTGCACTGAATGCTAACTTAAATAAATTGTGATTATTGTTTAGATATTAAATGCATCTCTTTATACCGCACCGCATAGTTGTTCATTCGTACAGTAATGTGTCCTTGTGTTTTCTCTTCTATGTTGTACGCTAGCTAGGCTATGTATTGAAGTGTCTTCAGCTTTCTCCTTCACATGCTGACCAACTGTCCTGTGGAGACGAGCAGAGGGGAAATGTTTTTTCTTAACAATGGTACTGGCTGTGACAATAAGCCCTGGAGGGATACAGAATATTAATAGGTTACTTTGAATTACTAGCAGAGCTGATGGATGTATGTACGAAGGTCTAATGCATAATATTTGGTAATTAAATTCATCATACATTCATTCAAAATGTAGATTCATTATAGGGATGTTGTAATTTCGTATCTGGATCAACAATGTATCTGTATATGATGATATACAGACTTCAAGTATTCAAGAAAAGGAATATTGCTTTGTAACCAAGCTAAATTTACATTGTAAACAGTGGCTTAATTGAGCTTATGAGAAAATCTTTCCAGTGTTGCTCCCTGCAGTTAATATGCCGAGCTTATGTGTTCATCCATTACTGCCAAAGCAATAGCAACATGTTTTGCTTGCCCTGCTGCATATCTGCTTTCCTGCTGAGGTAAACTATTGTATTCTCTATCAAAATAGAAATGCCAGTAACACTTATCAATGCCTTGACACATTAATTCATTATTGATCCTCATGTAAGATGGCCACATACTGTAGCAGCTCAGTTTACAATGTAAGTACATGGCCATATGTATTCTGCACACCATATAATGAATTAGAGTCTGTATAGCCTGTGCACTGCAGTGTCAGTGAGATGCATTAAGCGCCCCTCTGTCACCTTTGTTGGCAACAAAGTCATAATTAGAACCATCTGGAAAGACAATTATCTTCCAAAACCCAGAAAAGTTATCTACACACACAGTATGCGGTAAGAAGAGGATTTGGGATGATGGACAAATATTTGACAATGGTTTGGTTTAAAAATAAAAATGAAGTCATATAGACTGTGATTTCATGTTCTATGTACAGTACATCCCCTGGGCCCTCTATTTGCAGTTCTTGCCAGCAAGTCAGATCTGGGAGTTCCCATCCTTTTTATCAATCAGATTTGAACAAAAATGTTTGGGCAAGCCAAACTGGACTGACCTTGTCTTGCTCTTTCGGTGTTTTGAGCACTATAACTCACAGCTTTCAAGATTTGCCCATTTTCAATTATGGATGAATAAAAGTTGGAATAGAAAGCAAGTGCTTACATCTTTTGTGAATATACACTCATGGGAATCACATATTGAAGGTTTACTGGCCCCAACAAAGTGAACAGATTATGGCAGGAATATGTTTTGTTTAATGTCACTTTAACGCTGACATCCATGTTGATTAAGTGTTAAGTACACCAGAATGAGAGTGTAGGTCAGAGGCTAACAGATTCAGTATCTATATGGAGGCTAAGTGGTTTGTGCATGGGGTCAGTGTTATCAGATACAGTAAGAGTCTGTTGATGTATGTGACACTGTTCATACTAATGGAGCACATATATCTTTACGTAAGTAAGTATATAACATTGGATTTACAGTAGGCTTACTGGATTTGCAGAAAGGGACAGGCATAATGTCTAAGGCTAAATAGCTCAAATAAAACTGGGTTCAGTACACGAGAACAGATTATTTTTTGTATGCGGTGGAATTCAGATAAATGTAAAAACAATGTATAACAGGCAGCACAGGGAATTATCTGAATGTAGGATAAAATGTAATTGGAAATAAAAAAATCCAGAAAATCCCTTTATGGGGTCGTTAGAGTCCCCTGTTTATTTATCTTGTTGATCGATGCCGTGCTGCCAGCTCTGATGACTGTAAATTAACGCTGTCACCATAGTTAATGCCATAGCAATAATGTGGCTGAGCATATTGATAGTCATTCCATGTCCATTTAACAGCAGTCTTCTTTTAAAAATGCAATACCGTCTAAGATAGCATATGATCAGTTATCCCATTAGCCTGATGAATAGTATGGTTTCAATTATTGGTGACGGTGTTGTGGCCAGCATGTTAACCTCGAACAGTGTTTTAGCAGTAACAGTGGTGTACTGTATCTGCTCTGAACTGGGAGATCAGTATGAACGGGGAAGGATTTATGGAGGAGAATTCCAGAGGAGTTATGGGCGTAATTCAATGAAACACTTTTAATGAGAAGCGCCCATTTCATAACCCTAATGACATTTCTGTAACCTCCCCTTCCCCCCACTCCAGTTGGCCTTTCTCTGTCGGTGGGCATAGTTAATTCTCATAATGGATAGGTACAGCCCACATCACTTTCACACATGCATTCTAATCACAGAAAGAGCTATAATCTAAGATAGCTTGCTCTCATGGCAGATCAGTGACACTGGCCACATAATGACAAGCGTTTATTTCAGTCCTAATAACGGGCGTGACTCCTCTTATATTGCTACAAATTTAATTCAGTCATTTACCTTTGGTCTTGGTTGTTCAGTAAACAGCTGCTGGTGTACATCAGTATCAGTATAGCTACCACTGCACCATGACCATGTGGTCACATTGACTTGAGCCATAGTCCTCATGTTAAAGGAACAGTGGTGCGGACAAAGCATCTGCTTGACACTTCCCCACTGCCAGTAGTAACTCAACAGCAACAGCAGTCATGCCCTCTGGAGTCTGATCAGCCTCACTTTAAAGGGCAGTGAAACTTATATATACAGTGCAACACAATCTTAAATTAACCATGTATTTCCATAGTGAAAATGTTATGTTACATAATTATGTGCACTGTGCATAATATATAATAGATAAATTAATATATGAAATCCTAATGATTGGAAATGTATAAAGAAATACATTTATATATTTTTTTGCTGTAATAGCTATAATAATCAATTGTGAAAATAAATACAATATTGGCAATATTAGTGTTTCCTCAAAAGAAGAATTGACTTTCAATATGGTCTATTAAATTACCAGTACAATATCTGAACCACAAACCACTTTGTTAAATGGCTGACCAGGGAAAAGAACACACCACTGGGACACTCTGACCACACTGTGGTCCATCTGATCACCTCGCAGGAACTGTCCAAACCTACTGTACATGTCCTTCCATGTAAGAAGTGGAGTAGCTGTGTGCCTACCTGGAACGCTGTTCTCACGGCTGCCACCAACAGCCTGCTGAGCACACAGATGCGATGACATCATGCAGTACATCAGGCTTCTGTGGAGACAGCTGTGTGCCAACACCCACCAGGGTGAGTTATAACAATGACAAGGCCTGCTTTACAGCTATACTTGGAAAGATTCAGTAGCAGAAAGGAGAGGAGCTCAGGATTAAGGATGAGTTTAAAGTGGTAAAATACAGGGTTCGTAAGGTGATCAGGCTGACCAACAGAACACGTCTCTTCCAATGACGTGGAAGGGTGAGTGAGGCCCAGACCAACAAACAACAAAGATGCTTCAGAATTAAGCCTGGCTCATCGGTAACTTATGTACAGTAGCTAATTTACAGTAAGTCGCTAACTTATGTTGCCAACTTTTGTTGCTAATTTATGTCGCTACCTTACGTTGTTAACACTAGAACCGCCATTTGCCACGTAATTGGACTGTGTGTTAAATTAAATTGTTCATTATGAAATCAGTGTATTTGTCTCATTTCTGTTCTTCCTTTACTTTTCCTAAATTACCATTGATCACAATTACGCAACATTTCAATGGTGAGTTTGTAAACATTTGTAGATCTTTTTTAAAAAAAAGTTCATTATTTTGCAGCTCCTAGGCCTATTATCTTTTTGAGTAGCACACTTTAATGCTGGTATCCACATATGCAATGTGTTCTCTTCTCCGTAGCGAGAGCTCAGTGCATTCTTGCTTAGCACTTAGCACAAACAATAAAATCACATCGAAAATCCCAGTGAATATTTCCCAGGATATCAATAGTTGACTAGAGCTTGGTTGTAGTGTAGCAGTGAACACAGACAGAAACACACAATGTGTCACTGTTGGCTGGGCGCTGTTCTACAGTTAGTGCTAGAGTCAGAATAACAACACAGTAGCCAAGCCAACTTGGTATTGACTGTTTTGTGTGGCTTGTTATCATGTATACCTACGGGCATATGGTTGGGCTCTGTGTGACTGCTCTCATGAGGAAAACACTTCAACAGCTCCAAGGTGCCCTGACCTGCTGACAATATCAGCAAGGCTTATTAGTAGACACTAATAATAAATAACATGCAGAAACTCAGTCAAGAATACACCATATACAGTCATGGGATGTGCTATTCAATGTGATCTACTAACGACTCTTTAGTAAAAGAAGAGCTCAGCATCTGGCACAGTGAGCCTTCAGTGCCCGACTGTTTGTTGAAACTTCGAGAAGACTTGAGGCTGTGGAACCATGTCATGTTCACACATAGAGCATCGCCATAACAACGGTGGCACGCAGTGGAAGTGGAAAAAATTGCTTTTACACTTTATTCCACTGCTCTGTCAAGCATATTTAAAGAGAGCAATATTGAAAATAAATAAAGTGTGCCATCTGCCTTCATATCTCTAATCTCGGTGATGGCTGCTCTTGTCAGTCTTGCCATCAGTCTGTCAGACAGACAGAGGTAGTGATGCATTCATGTCCTTGCATTAACAAGCTTCCATGTCAATCCTGAAAGCTTGGATTTACAGGTCAACATGAATTAGGTTAATGCATCTTGCCATGAATGATGGAAATGCTGCATTTGTTCCCTGTCAGTATAGAACTGCGATAACCCAGCCCTTCCTCTGGTTTTCAGGAACTTACAATTAGTCTTGCTGTCTTCCCTTCTATCAAGCGTTTAAAAAGAATTGTGGTGAATGTCATTCAGACCTTCATTCAACGCCCTGACGGTTTCTGTGTTTATACAACCATCCTTCTCTGCAACCTTGAGAAAAGTAGGGTGATCAATGTCAATAATGTTTTATGCACTTAGATCAATTCCATAGATGCTTTAAGTCATTGTCAAGTCATCCTAGTCCTAATGGATAGATGTTTACCAAGTCACTGTTGTGAGCAGTAACCTTGGCGGAGAGCCGTACTGTAGGTTTTCAGTGTGAGTGAAGTCATTCATTATGGGCTCATCTCTGCTGGTGATGTTATTCAATCTGGGTTTGAGGGCATGCCATCAGGGCCCTTGACAGACTAACATGTCTGCTTGCAAATCTGCCTTTTACACATCTTGCTACCGCAGAATTGAGCTGTTAAATTAAGATTTTGCAATGAACACCCTGGTGTAGGTTACGTCAGGAAATGTATCAAATATTGGGGATAATGACGGTCTTCACTGTTTCATTAGCGAGACCATTAACACTTGCTACTGTATGTCACCACAATACGATCATTTCAACATTTTAAATTACAGCTTTAAGGAGCCTAATGCTTGTCCTTTTCAGATAATTATTAACTGAAAATGCTTGTTGAACTTAAAATGTGAAATGTCTTAATGAATAGGGAGACAAATAATCAAAGATTCTGTAATTCAAAGATTGTAACTGTAACACGTTTTTTTTCTGGTGCTCAATGGGTAGCAGACAAAACACCAACAGCTCTTTCATTTACTGGATCTCTTAAAACCTCAAGCAGGTTGACATTTGTATTTTTGTCAGTGTTGTCTATGTATCTTGAAAGGGAGATGAGATTTTTATTGTCTTATTCACCTCTACACCATTTGCACATTACCGTTAATTATGATCAGTATTGGGCAGACTGTAATATTATTACTTTTTCAGTAACTAGTAGTGTAACTAATGACTATTTCCAAAACAGTAATAATATTACAATTACTCATCCAAGTAACTATTAGTTACTGCATTGCAAGAACAAGATTTCTGCTCATAGCAAACGTAGGGTAGGCTAATTGAACCAATCTGTCCAATCATCTGGTTTGAGAGACTCCAATGTTTTCACTTTCGCTGACTGTTGGCTTGTTAGTATTGTTCCAATAAAGAGGATTCGATTCTAAAATGAGCTGGCTACACAGGTTGTCATTTTTCAGAAGGGGTGAGGCAGGGTAGTTATTGTGAAAGTAATATAGTAATACAACTAGTAATGTAACTAATTTATTTTAATACCCAGTAATAAGTAAAGTAATATTTTTTATTTTTGAATGAGTGATAAGTAACTAGTAACATATTACAATTCCTGAGCAACTTGCCCAACATGTTGAAAAATCATGTTATGACTACATTTATAAACTGCTAACTTACCATTATGAACTTTTAACTAAAGTAGCATGATACCTTAAAGCTATATGTTTCCATAATCACCCTTGAGTTTAAAACCAGTGCTGTCAAACATCCCACCGGACCTTTAAAGGTGAAAGTTAGCTAATGTAAAATACATATCCACACGTGGGGTGAGATTGGGAAGAGCCCTTTATGCACACCGACAGGTTTTACCCACAAGGCAAACCCTTTCCATAGTTAAACAGCTGTTGTCTATTTGAATAAAAATAATACGATTTTTGTTTAATTGTTTATTTCCTTGCTGCAATATTTTATTCAGCGCTAGAATTGCTCCCTGTATCTCAGAGGAGACTAATTGTATAAGTCACACTCATTTAGCTGATTGTTCCATTTACTGTATCTGATGAAATCTTTCACTTTAGGGGGCATAATTAATGCTATTGCTCTGTAGATTAAATTATTTAACTAATAATATTGTGAGATTATATTTCTTTATCCTAATTTTTCTAATAATGCTATATTGAAAGTTAATATTATAGCTACTCATTTCAATTTTACATGATATATCAAAAACTATGATAGTGTGAAATACTTAGCATTTTGATGTCACACAGTGACATTTAAACACATTTTGTTGATTGCACCTTGGTGGACCCAGTGGTACTACCTTGCCAGCCATTTTCATTTAGGTAGCTTTTGACATCAATAACCGATCATTAGAGTTATACTGTACTGTATCTTAACTGTAGTATGTTCATTTACCTCAGCATCGTTCAAATAAGAGACTTGGGCATAGGCTAGGTGTATGGCTTGTGATGAAAAAAGCATGCAGTAATGAATTGATGATTGTTTTACTGTATATATTCATGTGAATGGTTTACATGTCATTGCATTAAATCAGACCATTTCTGACAATAGTGTGTTTATAGCCTTGTCTATCCCAAGTGGACGCAGCATGCATGAACTTATTTCTAAAAGACATGTGCTATTTATACTTTATTCTTCATAGATTAAATAATACTATGGTTACATGAGTTTATACTGTTAGGACCGCCATACCTAAAAACATGTGTAGTATATCCAACCTTCATAAAAAAAAACATGGTTACATGACTCTACTGTTGCCGCCGCGATATCTAAAATACACATCTGCTATAAACTTAATTTAATAATACTGTGCTTGTTATCTGGTGACAAGCTTGGTCAAAACATTTTATGCCCATTTGCTATGCCGACTGTCAAACACATCGTTCCAGCTCTGTGACTACTGTTGAGGTGGAACAATGACCTTTGTCCATGCCCTCCATTCTGCCTCTGTACCTTCTACGCACAACTGTGAGGCCGAATGAAGCAATATTCCTGCCTCGAAAACATTTTTGGGGCTTTTGGTTTAAGCCTGCACTGCTGTATCAGAGGCTGTGTTGTCTGCTGTGGCTGTGGCTTATTTTCATTTAACGGTGCTACAACAGTAGCCTTGTGAGACCATCCTGATCTTGAGTTTCAGTTTGACGTTGCCTCGAGAATCAGTCTGGAGAACTTGGAAATTGCTGTGTTCAGGCCGGTACAACCAAGTGTTGTCAATCAGCGTCATAGTATAGCTATGGGCGTGGTTTAGGTGTGGCATAGGCGACTTAAAAACAACTTGAGTTGAAATGACAACGGCGGGTCCGACGGTAGTAGCCTATTGTAGATGATATAGCATCAGTTTTATTATATTGTATTAGAAGAACAAAGGCTTTTCTCAATGTAGGTATGCTTTCACTCTTCTCCTGAATTTTCTTCTACAAGAGTGGATAGCCACAGTCTTAGACAGCTCCCCAGATGGATGGCAGGTTACTACAATGGACCACTCTGAACAGGCAGGGCTGTTTACACATGGATAAGAACTGTGCTGCTGTTATTCCTATAGCTTTAGGGAACTATGGCAACGTGTGGAGAAGGGGCATCATATGTTAACTAATCCAAAAAACTATTGACTTTTATATATACTTATTAATATATAAATACTATATTGGACTTTATAACATTGGACTTCACCTTCCAATCTGTTCCAATTTGTCCTTCAGCCCCTGGTACTTCATGCTCCTTCATTCTCATGCTGCTGTCTGCTGGGATAACCACGTCTATCACAACTGCCCTCTTTTGCTCCTTGTCAACCACCACTAGGGCCTCACAGCAAGAAGGTCCCGGGTCCCGGCCTTTCTGTGTGGAGTTTACATGTTCTCCAAATGTCTGCGTGGGTTTGCTCCAGTTTATCCAAAAACATGTAACAGTACACTGCCAACAATCAGGAGATGGTCCCTGCGCTGCACAATCATTTGAGGGATGGGTTAAATGCAGAAGATCAATCTCACTACATGTATGTGTATTTGACAATAAAAGCCCTTTTACCTACAGTATGTCTGGTTAGTTGCTTGTCAGCCTGGACAAGAACAATCTTCGTTCTGCTGTCCTCAACCACTTTTGGCGGTGTCTCCCATTGAGACTTGGGGACTTTACTTATCCTCTTAGTATGCCACCCCAGTTTGCATCTTACACCCTGCTATTCAGTGGTGGCTAGTCCTTTCAGAAACAGGGGAAGCACAGATTCAGCATGGATAAATTGTTGCTATTGCATTAAATCACTGGTGGGCATTCATTGTACAAGGCGGCAATCCTTAAGTAGCCTATTTGGCCTAGACAACTGACTTCCCTCATTGAGAAATCTTCCAAGCATCAAATAGAGAGTCTAAGCTTCCTGGCGGGGCAAACTTTCATTAAAGAAAGCCTACTGTCCAATGAATGCTGAGATGTGTTTTCCTATGGGAAAAGCCAACATTGAAGCTGAGCATTTGGGCAGGACTGAAAATGACACGTTTTGGCCTGTTTCACCATAGACACCCGCACTTGAATCTCTTTTATCCATTGACCCTTTTATAGACACTGGTAGGATGTCTTGATTTCAGCCACTTCCTCTTTTTAATAATAAATAATAATAATGATACATTTAATTTCAGGATGCCTTTGGTCTTATTTCCTTGTCTTCTGCTGCCTGAGGCACTCATTAGCAGTTCATCCTGGGGGCCATCTTCCTGGTGTATTCATACATTAGATACTTCTAGTTTCGTCCTGGATAGTCATTGCCCTCCCTATTTTTGTTATATATAATGTACATACACAGATCTATATTATAGTGTTGTAGTCTCTATACTAAAGTAGGCCTACAGTATACTGTGTACACAGTATAGTAGGGATGTGCAGAGAGCCCACTATTAGTATTTGTACAATTATTTGTATTCATATTTGTACATAAAAGGGCAAATTAGCGTAACAATCCTGGACAATGGTGAAAAAGCTGGGGGCATCATGCCAAATGTGTCCACCTGCTGAAAACTGAGCTATCTGTGGGAGCGCGTGCATTCACTGCTCTATGTATAATAGACGATATGACGTGCATATACATATAACTTGTCCGTTGTAATACATGTGTAGGTAAGTCTTTGTGAAACTAACAATTCTTAAAACTGAAAAAACAAGTGTTTTCCCCAGTCTTGTGTCGTCGTCATTGATGTGAATGTCGATATCGCATTGCTTCCTGTGTTCATGCCTGTTTGCATTTTGTTTCTTTGTGTCTCACATTTGGGTCCTCACCTCAGTGCACCGTGACAATGTTCACTGTCTCAAATAAAGGCCGGTTGAATTTATAGATTTTTTTTTACGGTACAGTTTTACAATATTCACGACATAAAACAAGTGACAATGTGTTAAATTTGTAGAAAAGATAGGCCAAAATTGCAAAGTCAGGCAGAAAATATGATTTGCATTAATAACGACCGCAACATTGCAAAATCCTGTAGGGATATAACCTAGGCCTACATTTCGGGTATTTTAACCCGGCTGAAAGTCAGGGGCCTCGACGGACCAGACCCAGGCAGCAGAAGCTGGCTCTGGGGATGTGGAACATCACCTTGCTGTGAGGGAAGGAGCCAGAACTTGTGCGGGAGGTGGAAACAAAACACAATATTAAAAATCCTTCTTTTCACAAATCATGTTAAAAAAGATCAACTGTGTGTTCTACGCACAGTCTTGGTTCTAGACCCATTCTCCTGGATAGGGGATGGACTTTATTCTACTCTGGAGTTGCCCAGGGTGTGAGGCGCCGGGCGGGTGTGGATATACTAGCAAGCCCCCGGCTGAACGCCGCTACTTTGGAGTTTACCCCGGTGGATGAGAGGGTCGCCGCCCTGCACCTACGGGTGGTGGGGGGAAATGCTCTAAGTGTTGTATGTGCACAAAACAGCAGTTCAGAGTATTTGGCCTTTTTGGAGACCCTGAATGGAGTCCTGTATGGGGCTCCAGTAGGGGACTCCATAGTTCTAC